>JAQFYT010000889.1:0-20107 GCA_034694925.1 Ceratophysella denticulata
TGGCGTAAACCCTTCCCTTCCATTTGTTTACATTACGAGGGTGGGGTGGGGAGTATCTGTATACAACCCCGTTAAACTTTTTTCTCATCCCGTCATCTCCTCTCCACTGGGCCCAACCCTGTTAGTTCCAGTTCAAAACCATAATCGTATACTTTATTCATTAACAGCTTTCAAATTAAAACTCTTCCTTCCCCGCCTCATGCTTTCTTTTATTTCCCTTAAATCCTCAAGCCCACGGCTTATGACTTCCGCACTCCACATTCCGTCACCTTTTACGGCTTGCTTTCATTAAGCTAGGTACCCACTCCGAATTTAACTGCACCGAGTCCATTTGAGCTCCTGAGCTCTGTTCATTTGTTACCTATGTACTCTTGAAAATGGGTATCCCAACCCACCGCGATTTGAGCCACTGATAGTAACTTTGGGTCAGTTAGGTTCTAAAACGTCAGGTTAGATTAAATAGAAAGTAGTTCAACTTTGGAACCTAACCTTCCATTTTATAAACTAACCTAACTCTAGCTATTAGAACTAAAACTTTGGTGGGTCATACGCGGTAACAGTACTCCTCTGTAGTCGACTTTACTATATGCTATAGCTATTATCTAGTTTAGAAATATACCCGAAAATTATGAATTAATTGTGCTAGTTGATCTACGCAAGCCTAGAATCTATGCGTCATATTTTCAAAGTGAAACTTTATCTCATATGTCACCGTTTGTCTCGAGGCCATGCACAGGTGTATTTGAAGGTTGACGGATCCAGAAAATTGAAGTTTTCAAAGTTTGTCAATTAATCGTGGAAATTGAAAATCCGAAATTTGGATGACATGAAGCAATTAATTACTTTCGTGTCAATGTGTTTCGCTGTTGACAATGAACTGCTTTACCAAACCAGACCGTGTGAACCGTGACAACCTACCGAATCCTTTGCCTTTGGTTTACTAGACAGACAGCGACATGTGGTATGTCGCATTCAAGAGATAACAGATAGTAAACAGTCTATGGTTCGAAAAGAAGCGGCTACCCACCTACCTTCCTGTCAGACTTGAAGTCCGAACCATTAGACCCAAAACGGGTCGTTTCTCCTTGGCCGATTTAAGCTGAACCGTTTCGGCTTGGTAATTAAGTCTACAGATACCGTGTAAAGTAATTCAAACATGTATCACGTTTTGAAACGTATTCAATACGTTTTCTTATGTCATAGCATTATATGGTTGAGTTCCTGTGGATAACTCGGATATACCTATACATGTCAGGGGTTAAAGTGAAAGTATTACACAGTGAAACTCCATCTGTCTGTGCGTTCGTTGAAAATCTGACCTATTTGCGATCTTTTTGGCCAGGCGTTGAAGGTTATATACTTGAAATACTCAATGCTGAGTAGCAAGTTGCACTACAGATATGTCGACAGCGAAATGACGAAATGTGTAATACCAAAAAGTGTGTAAAGGAACAGTGTCGTTTCGTTGACATTTTCAGGAAGAAAGGCCGGGAAGCTGGGAGCTGATGAGGAAGAAAGGGAGACAGAGGCCTTGACTGACTGACTAATAATAATAGGGTAGGTAGCCAGGGGTTTGAAAGAAGAGGCAAAGAAAGGAGGCAGAGGCTGAGCAGATATTGATCTCCACTGACACCCTATTGTAAAAACATCCAGGACTACCCTCGCCTTTCTTTTGTCCTACTATCTCTGTCCACGAGGAATTCTCACCCAAGATCGGATCGGATACACGAACCACTCCAAAGAGACACAAAATAGGTTATACTCGTACTGTCGTCCGCCAACCCAGCTTCTCAACGTTTGTGGTTAAATACGGATCTCTTTTACAATCAGACCTTGCAAGAAGTACTACAGCCCTCGTGCAAGCAACCCAGAGGTTGATTTTCTTTCCCCCTAACGATGAACTAAGATTGTGAAAAATCTGCAGATTTTCGAATTTGGAGAGCAAGACAAATGCGCAAAAATTGGTATCAGGAGAGATCGCAGAAATGGAACAGCACGCTGAACGTTCAGCGCGTTGTTGCTGAACGACTATGGAACCGTTCATCGTGTATTCCAGTGATGCGTTTTGTGTTCGGTTCCATTTATAAGGATACAGCGGAGGACTTACTAAAACTATTTTGAAAAAAAAAAGAAATTTAAGCGCTAAATGGATATGATATTGTAAAAAGCAACAGACTGTACCGAATTTAATGATAAACTAGTACTTAAAAGCTGAATGTGTGACTTTAAATTTGCACGTTCGTTTTCAGAACGACCTGGCTTAGGTGGAAAGGTTTACACCGAAAACGTTTCAAACGTTCATGATGATGAATCGGTGGTGAGATGAGCATAATAGAAGAAGTCACAGCATGAAACACTTGAAATATACCGTGTACCTAATCATAATGCAAAATAGGTCTAGACACGGAAGCCTGGCTATGTACGGACGTACAACGCTCCGCCCAAAGTTACGCACTTCTCTCCCAGTCCAATTAATGAAACCGAGCGGGGTTGAGTGTGGAAAAAAGTCCATTAGGAAGGGTGGAAACTTTTCCAATTCGTATTCATTATTCAGCTGAGTTGGCCACGGCAAAGCCAAAACTAAACGGAGAATGTGCATGAGTTTTCCCAAAGACGAAATGAACTCAAGAGGTCGGTTGTTGGCTTCATTTTCCCAAGGTTTTGGCACAGGTCAGATTGAAGTTGAGCATTTAAAAATCCACGGTTCATCTGCTTGGACCGGGCTGGAAATTGGGCAGGGAGGCCGGGCAGAGCCATATAAATTTTTAATAGTAAATGTATATTAAGAGGATTTCATAATATGGCAACAGATTAAAAAGAATCACAAGAGAGCGGGGTATAAAATGGCCCTGCAGTGGCGTAGCATTTACTTCAACCTACCCTCATTGTCTTAGAAAACAGGAACTTCTCCTGTACTTCCCTGCACTAAAACATGATATAAAATTAGGTTTTGAAAAAACTTCCGTACTTACTCATATATTATGGATCGCATAGTGTATTAGTATAACTACCCTTGCAAAAGGATACTCGTGCAAGGTTAGGAAAAACGTATGCGATGACTAGATTGCACTTAAAATAAGCACCAATATTTCAATTATAATTAAGTTGCGGAATCTAGTAGGTAGATTAACCTTTCATCCAAGCGCGCACGATCATAAAATGATACTAGCCTGTGTGGTCATGGCAACCAGGGCCCGTCGCGTTGTCGCCCTGTAGTTGTTTACTGTTTGTTTAATTGTTGAAAATTCTTTAAAATATCAAAAAAAATTGAATTCCAAGAATTGACCAATCACCATACCGGGCCGCACGCACGCACCACGCACGCATGCACCCATACATGCACGCAGCTTCCTCCTACGTGGTTATATTTAAGATAGACAGCCTTACAATCGTGTACTTTTAATTTTTAATGTTGTTTTTTAATTCTGCATAACCTCCGAATTTAGGATTTTTGAACGCTTAAAATCGCTAAAACTTGAGAACCTTGACAGGACAATTGTTTGCAACAATTGAAAATCGCACTTGGAACTAAGGCAGGTTAAACTACTCTTTGCTCTGGCTACGACCCTGGATTCCGTACTAATTTTTTGCGTAGGGCTGTTGGAACGTGGAGACTGGAATAATAATCATAATAATGTTTCGGGCTGGCATCGTCTAAGGGATGGCACTTTAGGGAAAGATAAAAAGATAGTGAAACTTTTCAGCTCGGCAGAGAAAAGAAGTAAAAGCCGGAGTCTTTCCCTGATTCATTTTTA
This sequence comes from Ceratophysella denticulata, assembly GCA_034694925.1. Taxonomy (NCBI): domain Eukaryota; kingdom Metazoa; phylum Arthropoda; class Collembola; order Poduromorpha; family Hypogastruridae; genus Ceratophysella; species Ceratophysella denticulata. The sequence continues at coordinate 3,756 of JAQFYT010000889.1, forward strand.
TTACGACTTTCTCCTACTCTGTATTCATTGGACCTCACTCGGCCTTTCAGTTAGAACTCAACCTTCCGCTCCGCTCCCCCTCCGTTTTATTATTGAAAATACGTTTATGCTTATTAAAATTGTGTTCCAAATGGGTTTATGACCAACTCGGATTAGGCACTCTCCTCATCTCCTGCCTCCTAAACCAGATTCTCCTTTCACCCAGAAATATTGTGATTGCAAGCACCAGATTTCCAGCTAGTTCCAACTTTACAGGCATCCAGTCATACGACGAGACGGTGCTTTTCTACAATGTGCATATGTTGCGGGTTATATGGCTTACCTGAGACGACGGAAGTGAGGACGATCCAGATTTGCTCCAGTCCGCAGATTATTGCGAAGAGTCTCTGTGGAAATTTAAGAAAGAAACTTATTAACCCTGACGGAAACCCAAATGCTGTGAACACTTCTGTTACTCCTGCTTTATTTTCAAGTTATTTAGTAAGCACTTTCAATGCATTTCAAATTTTTGACAAATGACATCAATCCTTACCAACTTATATTGGCCTACAAAAAATAACAAAGGATGAAATAATATGAAGATTGACAGTTAACATATTAGGTCAAGACGTCAGGCATTACTTTGAATGTTAATGGTTTAGTGATACAATGCTACACTAACCCATACGCTATATGTTGCCAGATGCCAATAGGATTGTTTTACCCGTACGAACGTATAGTGAATTGTGATCTATCGTGGTAAAATTGAGCTAGATAAAACTCGCGCCTAAGATCTTAATTAGGGTTAGGAAAAGTTAAACTTGTCTAGATGCTCGGCTCGTGTGCATGAAAAATTTAACCGAACCTAGCCCGACTTAAGAACAATTTGATACATAGAGCTGAGTGCTTGCGCATTCTCATTAACATCCCTTGAGAAATACTCATTTTGTAACAATAGCAGAACATATTCCGTGTCATAATCCATGCCGATTTTAGGTGTGAGTGTGAGCAGCGTAGTTAATAGTGACGATGACGATATCAATTCGAAATTCGGAACGAAAATCACCAGCACATACCATATAGCACGTCTTTCTCAGCTAAACAGTATGCTACGACAAGAAGGTGGCGGCATAGTGATTCCTCCGTCGGTATCGGGTGTCAATTCGATCTCTGAGGGTGCGGAGGTGCCGACAAATTGAAGACTACTCAAGACGCGCTTTTCCTTTAGAGATGCAAATGCTGGTTCCTTGACTCTGAAGCATTTTGATGTGAAATGACAAGTTGAGGAACTGGATCTAGCTGGGCGTTTGGAGTGTAGGTAGAGTGCAGTGTTGGGAGTTGAGAGAACCAAGGCAAGGCTATGGCTTCACCCCTTCCGCAGGTAATAAAAGGAAGAAGGAATGAAAGGACTCGGAGTGAGAAATACGATTATCCTATTTGTAATAAAAAGTTTCCCTCTCCAAACTACCCCTTCTCTCCAAGTCACAGAAACAAAACACCCGAGCTCACTTTCTCTATTCCGTGGATATTGTACCAGGGAAATCGTGTCGAGATATTGGATGGAAACAACTCCAATACCGAATGAATTTATGTATGTATTCCATTTCTGGAGTCCAGTAGTGCAGTCTAGGTTACAACTTCACTGAAATCCCAATGCAACTTGTGTAAGTTCACATTGATTATTACTGGAAAACAAATCCAAAATAATGCAACATGATTATGCTAATTTAGTATAATTAATTAAATTGCTCGCGCTTAATGAATTGGTGGAAACATAGGTATTCACATATGTAATGTATACAGACATTTAGTATCAAAATCAAACCGTCTAAAACCAAACAGTGAGTTTGAATCTTAGGTACGAAATTCCCAATCGAGCAAGCTTTGTAAGTGGTTCAGTAAATATTTAAAACTTAAAGCCCATATTTATGTGTTCTCTAATATCTCAACTTACATCAAAGATGAATCTTCTACTATCTAATAACATTAATAGTTTCGATTAGTATAGGGCTCATTTGGCAGTAACCCTAAAGTTAAAATCCCATAAGAAATGGGCTTGCGGCAAACGGCAATGTCAATTATGTTGTGATTACCTTACACACACGCGGCTTTTTGGTGGAGATTTCCAATAAACCAGACTAACTTTCCACCAGATTAACTTTTTAAAATTTGACTCCAATTAAAGTTACTAATTCTTAAAATCGACTCTATAATTTGGTTTAAAAAATTTGCACAAACTGTTAGGAATTAAGATGAAGAATGGAACATTTTATCCGATTGAAATATAGTACCAGGTAAGAAAAGCATTTGTTACTATTATTGTACATTTTTGATAATAGTAATAATGGATTACTGTATGTATTTGTGTTATCGTTATTCACCATATTTCTAATTTCCGCGTGCGTTGATAGTTCCCATAAAAATTACTGTACATTTGACGAAACTATGACATGGCTGCTTTAAATTGTACCCTCGGTTTTGAAATCTTATGTACTTCCAAATTATATTAGCACTATGAGGCTCTTTATATCTTTACAACTGTTTTTATGATTTCTCATTATCACATTGAGTGTCTTTTCCTGTGATTCATTCTCATTTGAAACAGTGGAAGATGAGGCTTTGTTTACGAGGAGGGCTGGGGCTGAAGCCGTGTCCCCAGAAGGAGTGAGTGGAGGTGGAGGAGGCGAGGGTGGATTGGAAGATGAGTAAAATATGATCCTTTATGCAGATATTTTCTTTTATGACCTCCGGAGCTCTTTGTGTTGTTCAATCTGCCTACGGACCAGAGCATCAGTTTTAGGGATATTTTCCCTTTTCATCCGGCTTTCTCCAGTCCTCGACAAGTGAAACCTTTTACTCTAATCCTCTAAAAAGGTTCTCCAATCTCCACAATACCTTTCTCTAAGCATAATATCCCTACCCACTACCTCCCTAGCCTGGCTTGGTTTCAGCTCGACCCTTTCTTTCTCTACCGTTCAGGGCAGACATAATCACAGCTCAAATTCATATACTAAACGGTACTATTGTTTCAAATTTAATATTGCAGAAAGCTACGGGGAATTGGGTTGTGAGAACACTACCCAGGTTTATTAATGAAGCGTGGGAGCGGGGTGACTGGTACAGAGAAATACAATAGCATAGATATGCTCGAATTGCAAAGAGAAACTGGATCTGATCGTTTTGATTTGTGTAGTTTGCGTAGACAGTATAAAATCAATTTTTAATTTGACATTCAAGCAGGGTTTAATGCACATTTCAAGACTACATTACAAGGCGTTAATATCTAAAATGAACCATATTTTAGAAAAAAACTATTTACGTAGACTACGAGTATCACATAATATTGTTTAAAAAATCTAAACTGCGTATTTCTCAACCGGAAACCAGACGACCAAATCCACATACACATACAACGCAGAGAAAGCAGACAAACCGAGTAACTACTCTGCCTCAAGATGAAGTCGTGTATGTGTTAAGAATAAATCAGAGCGAGGCCAGACAGTTGAGTATCGGAAGTTGGAAGTTGAGGACAATTTAAAAGGAATCTGCGGAGTTTAGCATAGTGGAAACTGGAACATGACACACGACGAGTGCAGAAGCCGCCTTCCTGCCTTTTCTTCCTCCCTTCCGCATCTCCTTACTTCCCCCAACAACCAATCTTTTTTATGCATGACTACGCTTCCCAGATTGAAAATTACTTTATTGGATGTTGTGTGTGTACCATTATCTATAGGTCAATGGAACTTCCGACTACGACCAGAAAACTCAGCATTTCAACTTCCTCCGACTGCTGAGGAATGCAGCGGAAAACATTCCAGGAAATACAACGTGGTTGCCTTTTGCGGCGTTCCGAAGAAACATAGCATACAACCCATTTGGGTGATAAAATGTATCCCTAAAAGAATAACGCCAAGAATACAGCTGACAATCAGCATCAGACATGAAAATATCGTTTTGTGAGATACGAAACACATTAGCTTATACTACTGCTGTACCTTCCAATATGAATCATGCTAAAGGTATATTAGGTTTTAGGTTAACCTAATCTAACCTAGCTTCAACCGAGGTCATAGAACAGAATTTTGTGCTATTTTTTGTCCCGCTGTTTTGGCGCTACGCTTTTTCGCAGTGCTATGTTTTTCCACGGCTCAGATGCAGAACGGTATCAACTGGATACCCTCAGCAACGATTCCACCTCTACCTCACACTAATTCTGATTTAAGACCTCATCAGCGACTATACAAGAACCCGTAATAATTTATAGCCTTAGCCACAGTTGAGCAGCCAGAGGGAATAGACCAGAGAACGGTTATGGTCGTTCCGATAAGTGTATCAACTTCATTTATTGAGCAATTGGAAGCTGGTTGGGAAGAAGTGGATTGGAAGGCTCTGGAGCGGATTTGGAGCAAAGTAGTGTTTGGTTGAGGGGAGAAGATGAATTGGGGACGCGGGCAGTGTCTCCGCCATTCCAGCCATCCCCATGTCCTCAAATGTGATTCGGGAGATTATCTCCCCGCTAAATTCCGCTCACGTCCCAACTCAATCATCTCGAGCAGGCGAGGATGCGAAGACGAACGGGGTAAGGAGTCAAAGTCAGGTCGACTCAAGTCAATGTCGAGTCCAACCAAACCAAACCACTTCTATACACAGTCCCCAAACCGACGTCTGCCTGATTCCGGTGAAAGTCGACATAGTGAATTCGGCTTTAGTTAAAAGATTCGACACAATGCCCCGAGCTTGAACGCGATAAATAGTCTAATTTTATCTAATGAACTATGCGAATAACGGGTATAAATTAGACGACTGCGTCGAGTGGTAATTATAATGATATGTTGAATATCAGCAACTCCATTTTGACTCTTAAAATTACAATAAAATAATATTGACTTGTCAAAAATTCAATTTCGGGTTTGTGCGTCACTGAATCTTTCAATCCTATTGTTTAAATATTAGAATACCAGTACTACTACTTGCATATTAGCAGCCAACAGAATAACGCTGCTTCAATTTGAATATTCTATCTACATTGTATTGAAGTTTTGTTCCCAAACTTTCCATCCGCGACATGTCCAGATTGATAACGGTTTAAAATCTGTTTTAGAATGCCAACTGCAAGTAGATAAATCAGAAATCACTTTTATACCAAAAGATAAAGCAAGAACCTGACATATAGACATTGAAGTTTGCAGTGTTCACTTTGTTGAAAGAATTAAAAAAAAAGAACTGCGTCTGGTTGGTCTGCTTTCATCTTCAAAGTGAGATCCCTATGCTTCATCGGAATTGAGGCAAAACTTCAGAAAAGGGTGAAAATCGGGGGAATAAGGTTTTGAGGGTTTGGTCAAACCGGAAAATCCGAATTCCAGGTTTTCTCAAGGGTGACGAAAGTGCAGCCCCACACTGTGGCGGGGTCGGCCGTTTGCTTTTGATGCGTTTCCGTTCTACAAAGTGGCTAGACCCGCATCAATATTGAGTACTAACTGCATTCCGAATTCTTTATTGAACTTTCCGTATCAGCATGCTTTAGTTATCCGTACTGTCTGACCCTCACCCGGAACCGAAGGTCAATGCATGATTTATGAATATTTTCTGGTCTGGCCTGTGTTCCCTGTCTTCGTAATCTGTTCCGCATGAAATCGTGATTAGAATTTAAAATATTCTTGTAAACGTTTTGCTTGTTTCTAGCTCTTTCTTTATTAATACTCAGTCTGAAAAGGGTGTACGTGATCCCTGCGTTGCAATCTTCCGGTTTTAAATATACCTAGGTATATTCATGATATATTAGAAAGGAAAACATAAACCAGTAAAAATTAGCTTGGCTTTAGTCGCGCCGCAACCGAAGCAAGCAACTGATCGTGATTTTTAAAACTGAATTTTCATAGTATGCTTAGCTCCGCTACGCCGAAATCAGGACGAGGTCATGTTGGTGACACAAAATCTATTTTTCAGAACCAATAAATCGTTGTGTTTGCTATCGCAAGCTTTAAAACGAGATTCAATTTAAGACTTGATACTCGATGATTGGATATTTTCACCGCTGCTGTGTTGCAGATCTGGTTGTAGCTCGCTCGGAGAAAGTCCGAGTAGGGGAGACATTTCTAATCCTCTTGCATTCCGTCCACGCTATCAGACGACAGACAGCCCCGACTCTCATGTATTACAAGTGATCGAAGATAGCTCATGGACTGAGTGTCCCAAAAGAAGCCCAACATCCCGTGGCCAAGCGTGGAGGATTTCCTAATTGAGTGTCACTGGGGTATAACGGATGGTCATCTTATTTCCGTTTCCCCAGCCGCCAAGCACCAAACCCCCTCCCTGCTCTTACCCATAACATCACATCGTTTATCCTTCATTGACTTCACGAAGTCGACGAACAAATACCGAAATAGTCAACCCAAATACGCTGAACCTGTCCTCGTGTGCCGTTCGACGTCAATTCCTACCCGGATAATAGAATTTCACACACTGCCGGGACTTTTACACGTCTGCATTGCCTGGACGTTTCTAGTACTAGGTGTACAGTGCACAGTATTGGCAGAAATAATCGGCCAAGAATTCTTTCTTACGGATTTAAGGATCTTCAATATTTTACTAACGATATATGTCGTATGTATATGTCAGGAGCGAGTTTCCTCGGCTACTTCGGCCACTTAATTTGGGCCTGGAGTAGGCTCTCCAATTTTGTACGACCTTGGTATCTTATAGTCACTGTGTGAGCTCGCTTGATATGTCCCCGTCAACAGGGAGACACAGGCATTCCTCACGGCAGGCCAGTAACCGCTGCGAGTAACCTGCCAGAGTAAACTGCTTACTAACGATAATATCAGGCATAAATAATGATCCCTTTAGTTTGTCAAGTGAATGCATAGTCAAACCACGACGGAATACCATTTTGGCAATGTCCAATGAGTCGGACATTAGGATTTCGCAAAATATTAGCAAACCGACTAGGATTGATAGAAATTCGTTGAATGCTGAATATGTGATTTGATGTTGATATGTTGTAGCTATTTCAGTTCATCACTGGTTCAGTCAGCATTTTATCTTCAGGAAATAAGTTGTATATGTACGCAAGATATATTACTAAACTCCGGAAGTCCACGTATGAATATGGGGAGACGGGGAAGGGAGAGTGGGTCTAACAGTATATAGTCATTTTCATAAATTTTCATTTACAACATCCGGACTTCATGTCTTCCTAATACCTAACCTTATTATTGGAAAGAGTTCCGCCTCCTTCCCGTACGTTACAATCTACTAATGTCATTCATTTGCTTAAAACATCCGCCCCTGGCTTCTTACTCACAAGAACCGATAGAGATTGGGCTCCACTTCCTTTGAATTACAGTGTTTCTAAGAATTATAATTGTAGTAGTACTCAGTAAAGCACGCTTCAAGCCCTTTACCTATACAGACGTAAAGTCATTGGAGGTCTGCTGCAAGAATACAGACATTAACCTAAGTTTACCGAACGTCAATAAACATGGCATAATAAATACAAGCAAGGAATATTAACATGTAAAACACACTATTTTCACTCTCCGTTTTTATCGCACAACTAAGCATTCCTGTTGAAATTCAGCGCTATAATTCGAGAACGTAGGTATGTAAAATCATTATACAATAAACCAATTAACATATTTAAAAAATTATCATTTTTAGTAGGATTTTACTATGAGTATGACATGATTGCTTTGATTCAACTGAACATGGACGAATAAATCAACGTAATCTTAGGTTGAATACTTGGACACTATGCTCGGAGTTCTACGACAGAACCAATATCCAGGGAGTAAAAATTAAAATTAATTTTTCCACACCGGAGGAGCACAAAGGAAGGTTTGAAGGGAACATTACATTTTGTAGAAATAACAAAGAGGCAGGACGTTTGGGGGATAGATAAATTAGTCCTGCGGTGACAGGGACCTTAAACTGGGCCTGCCTTGTGCCTCCGCTTTGTTTATGCTTTCTTTGCCCAGCTTCTCAGAACTGAGGCTGGGGGAAAGCCAGTGAAAGGATCAATCATTCCTCCCTCATAATTTTAATTGAAAGAGCCTTGAGAGTATGAAAGTAGGGTGAGTGCTCGGGTGGGCCAGGCACAAGGCGACTTGACTAGTCAGCATTATCACATTATGGAACAATTAAGAATCAGGAAAACAGGAGCGAATTGACGCTAATTTCATTAACCTAATGGGCTTCGCTCTTCACTATTGCTTCAACCTTGTTTCTGCGTCAATTCAAATGAAAATGCCATCTTACATTTATAAGTAGGGAAATTGACATTACTGGTCTGGGAATAACGAATATCAGTAAACTAATGATAAGTAGTATGTACACTAAATAAGGTTTCCAATTACCCATGTAGTACCAAGCGGCCACTTTGGCCGGTACAAATTTAAGAAAAGGAAACTGCCAGTGTCGTATCTGAAAGAGTGGGGAGACCAAGGTCGCGTACTTTTACAGCAGTACTTTCACCGTACTTTCCCGAAAAATGCTTTGAAATCGGAAATTACTCGGTGAAAGTACGCGCCTTGATTTCACCCTACTGTTCATAACGACTATGTGACACTAGTAGCCGCCACGTTTACAAGACCCTTAGAAGAATAGGCTAAATATTACGCGTTTTATTTTCTGTGATTAGGACAACGGTAGGAGATACATACGAAAAACGAAAGTAATTTGTATGTGTTGGTTGTATTTGTGAAAACCCGTCGTGTCACGTCATGTTCCGTGTCATATGAGTTCCGGGGTCGAGTTGAAAGGAACCATCTCACCTACTGAATTTCTACCCGTCCCAGCAGCCTAGGCATCTCGTCGCTCCCTCGTCCTTCGTCGTCCCGTCGTGTCAGCCTTCATGAGAGTCAACCTGTTTTACAAGTTGACACTTATACGTGCCCTCCTACGCGTCTCCACTCAACAACCCCGCTTTCTCCCTCGAAATGGATGAACAACAACAGTTTCTACACAAACTGCACTCCAATCTTTCACTTGACTTTTCCTCCCTTCAACCTGATTAGGAACCAAATGGAAAGCGAGGGAAGGAAATATGTCACTTCTTCTTACAATACACGCTTCCCATTCTATATTGTACAAAGTGCTATAGAGTACCAGAACCAGACACGTCAAGACTTTTCTACAGTATTTTCGTCTGCAAAATAGAGGCATGAAATTGTACACCCTGAATAAATTCACGGGAATAAAATAATGTTAATAACCAAAATAGGCTAAACAGAAATGTTTTTTTATGACTAAATTAATATACGAAATAACAATTGTTTTGACCAGAGTATCAGTAGTTTTTGGGAATGTTTGGGTCTCGTTCGTTGTCTGTTTTGATAATTTAATGGCGGTGGGTTTGTGCAGTGGAGCCCATCCTGCCCTGAGGTCTGCTTGTAACTTGTTTAAGAAGTAAAGTGGCTGCGGTTTTGTGTGTTAATCCCGAAATCACCCTTTCCTCATCTCGTTAGCCTCTATCCCCCTCTCGGGCTCCTATTAAGCAAACCATGATCCTCATCGTCACGAACATCAATTCCGTTCCAGCTCAAATGCTCTACCAAGTGAAAGCAGAAGAGGTGTGGAAGAGCTACGGGGAGCCTCCTAGCACCAACCTAGGTATGTATATTACAATCTCAATAGTCAAGGATTCCACGACGATTTTAAACATGGAAATACGGTATAAGACGTTTCGATTACAAGAAACATCGACCCTTGGCGAAATTAACTAACTAAATATTCTACGTTTCCAACAGTTTATTCAATTTTAAAATTTTTGGCTTCGAACTTTCATAATCATGGTATCCTAAATAGTCTAGGTATATGTATTATCCAGTTCCGAATTGTCACAGAACGGAATCTTCCAGCCCAAGAAGTCAAAGCCCACACGGAGCTAAGAAGCCTGGTTCAGTTTCATAACCCGGGAAAAGAAAGGTCGGAGATAAAAGGAAGGCCAAAGCCCACAAAAACTGTCTCCCGCTGACTTTCTTCACACCAAAAGCTTTGGATTCACTTTAACTTGTGGAGCCTCTTTAAAAGCTTGCACCAGTCACACTTCTACTTGCTTCATACAGATGAATTTTGTCAAATTCAAATTCCCCTTTAGAACATGCAATTTTATTACAGCAGTTCATAAAATACGCAGGATGATCTAAATACTACTAAATTAATTTATTTCAAATCCATGGTAATACGTTGTAAATGAGCAACTACCAAACAGAACTGTACACAGCACATTTAATAATGTATTTACATAAGTATTGAGTAATGAGAAACGTTTAAATCATGAATATAAAGTTACTCCAGCGAAATCATTTTCACATTTATCTGATATACGCATCTGGGCAATTTTACAGAACGCGTTTTTAAATATGTTTTACGACGAGATAGAAAGTTTCTTTATAACGCACAGCGAATATGGATAGATTAAATAGCTTGCGTTTGTTTGGCTTAGACCGGGTTGAGCTTTTAGAGAAGAATCTACAAAGAATAATATGGAATACAGAGTACATATTTAATCCTCCATTATGTACATCGAGATGCGTACACAAATAGATTCACCTCAGACTTCTGGAGCGGGCTTAGTAAGACTGGAGAAAGTGTTTATAGTATATCATAACTCGGTGGATACTGGGAATATTCCGGACGGGGCATTATAGCCCAGAATACTTCCATGCCAGCCCCCCCCCCCTTCCCTTTGATCTTTCTCTACCTCAAACAACTGAATTTTATCTTATTTAGTTCTCCGCCTAAACTAACTATACCACCATGATGCATCATGCATATAGGTACACATTTATCTGTAAAATAGAGCTTTATAGTTCACCTTCAGCTTTCTCCACGTACTTAACTCACAAGTGCGGTTTTTGGAAGAGCAGGTGCTCTTGGGTATTTAAATTTAAAATTAAAATCAAAAATTAAATTTTAAAAATCATTCCTGTCTGCCAATTAGTAAAGTTTGACGGGATTTTATGCTGCACAATTGCATCCAAATTGCCGCTTTATACTGTATTTATATGCTGAATTAAGGGTTGATTTAGGTTCTAAATGCTTTGGATTTTAGAATTTTCCGCTGTGCACTTTATCCGGCTTCAATACAAGAAGCCGCCAAATAGTGATTGAAAAACAATGTTACTTTGGTATCGGTATCGGTAAAAAAAATTAATCAGTCAGAAGAAACGTAACGGAATCTGACATATGTAGATAGCATCAATGCCTGATGAGACAATAGAGTATATACAGGAATATACCTTACTAAACTACATAAATATATTTTGGTTCTCCAGAGAAGGTATGAAGAAACCTTGCGTGCCCCAAGATTTCTTAATTTTTCAAAAAGCTGTTTGAAGAATGTGAGAGACAGGCTGAAGGGTAGATTTTTGGAGGAAGTGGATATATCTAGCATACACGCTTTGGGTTATGTGCTTTCTGCCGTTTTTCAAGGAAATATAAGGAAATATGAGATACAACCTTTCATGAAATAAACAGGAGATGAGACGGGTGCTGTGCTGGAAGACAATTACCTGAAAATGGTGAACATCTTTTTCTGCACGGATTTCTAAGGGAGAAACGACGGACGAAGACGACTGAGGCGACTAACATAACATAGCTTTCACTCATGCTTTTTTCTTATCAACCTGGAACTTTTGTTTTACTGACTAAATGCTATCGTTAGTAGTGAAATAATTCCAAATCTCGTCTGGTGAAATTAAAATAAAATGCAGTGATATTTAGTTATAAACCTAGCCAAAAGGTTTGGTTACACTAAAAGTATACGTATCTCAAGCCATAAACTGTGCCTACGTTGTTTTTGTTGGAGTACCTGTTCTGGAACAGGATTTCTCTTTTGTACTGAGCATAGCCTTGAGACAGGCTTAATAATAAATTATGAGCTCTGCATCCGGGAGACCCTAGACAGACAGATCTTCGTGTAATATGCACATCCGAATTTGGGACAGACGGAAAATAGAGATTTATTCTTTGGGAAATACAAATACGTAGAACACAATGTTTGTTACTCTTCTGTGCCTCTTCTACCTTTCAAGTTAATCCTACAAAAGCATATCAAAATTTCTGGAAACATAATGTTGTTCAGGCTTGCAGAACTTAAGATAAGTAGAAACACACGTGCTATCTCGCCCCGACATAAAAGTTCACGGCATAACAAATTAATATTCTTGTCGGGCACGTCAGTCAGGTCAGGGCCCTACCCTTCCGGTTTCTAGAGGTGAAAGTGAGATATTCTACCACGAATTCAGCAAACAACCTAATAACCAGCAAAAAACTGGGTTCTTGGTTAGGTGCCATGAGGTGGATGGTGTGGGTTGCAGATATTACATTTGATATTCTAAGATTTCACATCACAAGCTGAGCTGCTACACCAATAATTTGACTATTGCAAGAACTCAAGAATTCCGTTATTCGAACATAATTAAATAAGCAAAGTTTACAGTTCAGAAGAGTTCAGCAAGGATTCGATTGCTTATATTTATACAAGTTGTATAATTTTATGAAAACTTATAGCATGGAACATGTGGAAATTGTAATTTCATCGGTTGAACTTTAATTTAGCTGTAAAATTAACTAATCAAAGAAAAATTGTTCTTCACGACGCGCTAGGGCTATATGGTCAGCTTTTAAAGCCCTGTACATTGCGTTAAAAGTTAAAATTGGACAAAATTGCTTGAATAGCATAATCATTTGTGTTTGAGCTACGTTTTGTTGCAAAAAACGTAATATTATCTTATCCGAGTTATGATTTAGAGAAAGTCTGTGTAACTTACCCTACAAAACAGCATTGCAATTGTCGACTGAAGGTGGGATAATTTTCTCTGGTGTGCGTTCCTTTGGAAGGCCGCGGTCTAGAGTGTTACTCGGACGTGGAGGGTTGTATTTTGTGGGCCTGAGTGTGGGGTTGATTTTTACAACCCCGGCGTGCCTTCCCTTTGGTTTCACTTAGTCACGATCATAATTCCCTCTAATCATCATCATCATCATCAACTGTCTTTAGTAATCCCTCGAGTTGCCGAGTTCTCTACTTTCACTCAACACTTTCACTGCTACGGAGAAAAGAGTCAAAACTTCACTCAGGGAAAGTTGGGAACCAGAAAACCCTTGTAGTGTTCCTAGTATTTCTTCTCTCCTGCCAAATCAGGCAAGGCTTGTCAACACGAATTCACCCCGGGGGAGGTTTACAGATTCCTTGTTCTTCCTCCGGGTTTTATATTGTATATAGGTATGAAATGCTGTATAAAAGAAATAGAAATTATTTCAAATTCAAAGTGTACTAACCAACGACTACAAATTACAATGTAACAGTTTTAGTTTTACAGGAGAAGTAAGTAACTAACTACTCGGAGGTGCTGATCGAATAATTTCACGCTATTCGGTTTGAACCTAACTAATCCATTAAACTGGGCGCTTCCCAATGATGTTGTAGGTATCAAGCTCAAAAGCGCAAAAAATTAGAAATTACTCAGCAGAAGGATCTCAAATCGCAAATTATGACGAATTTAAATCAGACCAAAGGAATCAGTAAAATCTGACAAAAACTCAAGAACCCGTTATGCAATATGAGTATATAAGAAAAACAAATTGAGTAGGTATCTTGATGGAAAATACGAAATAGACCTATTACCCAAAGGCCTTTAGTGTTCCATTGTATATACACACACTAAGGAGAATTTATCAAATTCGAAAGTACCTCAAACCCCTCCGTCATAACATGCAAGTAGCGGTGAAAATACTTATACCGTGCCGCGCTGTAATTATTTTCTCAGTAAATGTTTTAGGTTATAATTTGGAATAAGTGATCTTCGTTGTATAATTTTACGCAAGGCTTTTAATTGAATCGCAAATAAACGCTGTCCGGTTGTTTCACCTTGTCCTTTTCGTCTCCGATCTTTTCGCCTTTCGACTGTTCGCCTGGGCATCTCAATGCTCACACAGATGCTTGTGCTCTACTCATTTGCCCCGTTTAATGGTTAAATTGTTGAAAGTTAGGTTATGTTAGGGTATTAGACGCGTGCTGATGGTATTTATTACACGTTAACCTTAGTTGTATTGCTGGAGTCAAAATGTTGCGTAATATAATTACTACGTTAGGATCTTTGTGTCCATCTAACACGGGTTAACTCTCCAAGGAAAGGGTTTTACAAGTTGAACCGGTCACAAGGCGAAAAAAGGCGGGGCGAAAAAAATTTCGCGAAAAGACATGTAACCAAATTACAATTCGACTTTTGCCTTGATCAGCCAGTTCAACACCTATTTTGGTAAGCACTACAAATTCGGAATTCGGAAATATTGCATTTTAAAGACGTGAAACACCCCTACTATAGGTATGTAGTTGACTGATCTCACGGGATTAGAAAATTCGTAGAAGGAACAAGGAACTAGAAGAATCACACAGTGGAATCACTCACAGAATCACCGCTCCACTGTGGCGAAATTAGAGGCGATGTCTTTTTAGAATTGGATTCTGTTGGGGGTTGGAAATATTTTCCAGTCGTGTTTTCACTAAATTACAGGAGTACTACGGAGCAAACGGTCGAAATTGAAAGTTGTTGAATGGAAGAGGCTACATTTCTCTTGAATTTCGGAATGAGAGAAATAGGTGATGAAAGGAGAGAGCGAGGGTAGATGGGTGAAAGCGGAGTCTCTGAGACACGGGGTGAATGATGACAGTGAAGGCCTTGTAGAGAATCTGGAATGAGAATGAGACCCACCCGAATTCGGGCACCCAACAAAACTCCTGCACACAACACGGCACGGGGAAACCGGAACAACGGGCACCTCCCTCCAGCCAGAACCTTGGAATTTTGAGGGAGGAAAGGGGGAGAGAACACAAAACGCTGCTCCCTCTGCTTCTGGATACTCCGTCTGATCCACCACCAACTTCACTACTGATCTTACGTAAGAGGACTTACCCTGCTGATGAATGGAAGGGAAGAATTCTGCTTTTCTTGGGTCAGACAGAATTCAGAGACAGAGTTCCAGGACTTCGAACCCGGGTCATTTGGATATCTATTTTTATGCGAAGCAAAGGTAAAACCAGCTCAAGACAAAGAGCTGAGAAAGTGTATTTATTAGTGGCAATTGAAATTGACAATTTTTTGCAGAATTTCAACGAATTTTGAATAGATTCATTGTATTATTTTGAACATCTGAAATATGACAGCTGCTTCCGCTGACTATCTGTATGTCCATGCCCCATGCCTTGTAAGGAGAAACGCATTGTTTTTAGTTTAAAAATGTGATTTCAATAATTGTACTAAATCCTTTTCGACTACTTTCATGTTTGTGGTTTTTTGACATAACCAAATTTCCAAAAACTAACACTTTGATACGAAAGCGTTTCAGTTAATCAGTTCTCTGAAACTAGCAAGTTGAATTTATTTGTGTTCAAACTCCAATACCAATATAATTATTTTCCAGATTCACGGTACATAATTCTCAAAAAACAGATTTCGAACAAATGTTATTTCTGGCATTAGTTTGGGCTTGAAACTCTGGCTAAAACTAAACTTCCAAGGTGTTAGCTATTTTGTCAATGTTGTAAGTTTTCTGAAATATTGAATAGAAAATTTCACCATATTCTAGTTGTCCACGTGTACCTCACCGGCAACAATCTCGAAGGCGTTAACTATCGAGACCAAGTTGTCGACGAGCGAAATGAGAGTGGTTAGTTCTCTCGTTAGCTACTCAGGACTCAGAACGGTAAAGATTCCAAGGCGGTGTTCTCGTCCAGTCAGTACTGCACTGAATGAGGAAACGGCAGATAAGAATTTTTTTCGTCTACCAGAGACGAAGAAAATCAACGCAATGTGTGTAAAAGCCTGGAGAAAGTAAAGAATAGAAATGCAGGCTACTACAAAGTGAAAACTTTTCATTCTTATCTCATGCAGGGGGCCTTGACTGTAAGAATTAGACCTTCTCGGCTACACGTGTGTATGACTGGATTGGGTAGTAGTGCTCCGTAGCAGCGGCACGGCTGGATCCGGCTTCCGCTACGGATCCACACATTACTGGAATTAATTTTGGCCAAATATAAAGAGACGCATATCGCGAGAAGTTTAACTTGTGTTGTGTGTTGGTGTACGTTGGATTACCACAAGTTTTCCAGGGTAGGAGTATGTCGGGTCGCTGTGCAGTCCATTGACCGTTTCAGATGATATAGGCAGACGACACAATTGCGAATTTCCTCGTTTCTGATGTTGCTATTAAATAAGAAAACGATTCAAATCAGATAAAAACTTATTGTGAACATGTCGATTGTCAAACTAAGGGTAAGTAAGCATAGTTTAACGGTCGACGTACATCTTTCTTGGATATATTGTTATCGACTGTACGAAATACCTGAACGTTAAATGAAGTGAATATTGATA
>JAQFYT010000890.1:0-20101 GCA_034694925.1 Ceratophysella denticulata
CGTCCGCTAACGTTTTAACCTAACCTAACCTGACTAAAATCAAATTTACTGCCATGCAGACTTATTGCACAAGTTTTTCTTTTTCATTGCAGATTCTACTTTCCCATGGCAGTATATTTTTCGTAAATAATTTGCTCAATATTCCAGGTTCCGAAGCGTGTTGTACCTAAATCTTTTTCATCCAAAACTTGACCTTTCCAACGGCCGTAACCCGTATGATTCGAGAACTGAACGGAATTAATGAAGTCCACATCAAAACCTAACACCTGTGAATATTATAAATATTTTATTGAACATTTATTTGGAATAAAGCTAAAATTTTAATTTTAAACAAAACACATTATAGAAATACTACACCTAATTTAATGCACATCATCGCTGATTTGATTACCTGTAATGGAAATACAGCACATTTATTTCCGACATAACCCGAGACCACGTGGCTTTGAATGGACAGTACACGGCCCGGTGTCGTCGTAATTGACATTTTTCTGTTAAAAATCAGTCGAATTTGTTTTGCTATAAATTTGGAAACGTACTCACAGCCAATGAACTATGAACTATGTATTTAGTTACAATTTAAGTTTTATTATATTATCAGCGTTATGCTTCAGTCTTACATATGGACAGTTAATTGTAAATTAGATTAAGTACAAATAAATGGGAATTTACATTATGAATATGAACTATTTTAGTACACTCACACTTTACGCCCGGTGAGTTTTGTATTTCGTATACTTTTACACCGTCCAAATAAATTGGGCTGCTATTACCAAACCCAATGTAAGGCGTAGTGTGAAAATTTCAGATTACAAATGAAATGCTATCGTTAAGTTAATCTTAATCAAATTTATTCAATTAGCAGTAATTGTAATTATATTATAGAATTAAAATAAGGCCATTGCAGGATAACCTAAATCAGCCTCATGCACAATAGGATGGGAATTGGAATTGGGTATAGGAAATTTACTGCTTCGACGCTGGAAATAAACCCAAAAATCAATATAACCCAGGTTCTGGTAGGGAAGCTGGATTTGATTCAAACCTTCGGAATAGCACATTTTTTGGATATTTTTGGCTTTAGCTTTGGTTCCGCCGGTTAATTGAACTTTTAATTCGCACAAATACAAATAACGACGGCATTGTCAATCTTTAAATATTAAGGAAAATGTGTTTTGAAATAGAAATGAATCAGAAGAAATCTGAACGGCAGTCAAAATGAGTCAATCTCATTGGACACTTTTTGTGTTCACGTTGGGCTGTCTTTTGGTCATTTACTTGTACCTGTACCTGAGTACGGATTTCCGGCACATTATCATTTCTACGGATACGGGGAATGAGCCTAATGACTACGTTCTGATCAACAGAATTCTTGAAGGTACTACCGAGACATATTGCTAATTGATACAACTGCAGCCATTTCAAATTTGCATATTTTGCCTAGATTTGGGCTCGAATGCCTTGGAATATACTTTGAGAGTACCTATTTATTTACTAGTTATTTTGGGTTAAAATTATTTTGGCAATAGAATGACTAAAATGGCAATGACGCTAAAAAGTGACTCAATTAGGATAAGTAAGGTTAGGTTAGGTTTATTTTGGGTAGGTCAGGTGCGAATAAATTGGTTACAAAATTAACAAACTGACTAGGTGTTCAAATGTTATAAAACTAGATTCAGTTAGGTTAGGCTGCGTGAAACACTTCATTGCCATTTCAGTTATTCCATTATTATTGCCAAATCATTTATTCCATTTCCGCTGTATTAAATGACACCCATTTTATTTCCGCCCATTATTGGCTGAACTTTTTTTTTGATGAGTTCAAAAAGTTATCTGCATCGCATATTGGAAATGATATAAAATTGTATATAAGTACGAATTTGTATAAATTTAAGCTAGCGGGATTGAAAATATACATAGCGGTTATTGTCCTAATCCTTTGGATAAATAAATATGTCTAGATGGAATTGAGAAAAACCACCCCAATATAGCGAACAAAGAAACACACAATCTACCAATGTTATGTGTTTCAATAAGATAGGCTTGAGTGTAGTAGGGTTCCAACGTCACACGTGTTGAGCCTGCAACAGGTAAAGAAGAGCTAAATGCAAAGAGCTACTGGGCGTATAAACATATGAACAAAAAACTTTTGACAAGCCAGAAGAGGGGTCCACCAACTGTCCACTGTCGTCAGTTGTAAATCGCGTGAACAGGTTTTTCTAGGTTTATCATTTTCGACCAGCAGCCAGCCGGCGTTCAAGATTAGCATTTCCTGACTTCGCTGTTGATTGTATGGAAATTAATCTATTGTATTTTTTAGAAACCTTGTGAACTTGGCACTCGTGCAAATATATCATCTTGGTCAATCGTCTTTTCGTTTTATTGCTGACCATACTTCATAAAATATAAGCTATAAAATACGGGGATATCGTCGTAAATCGCTGGCGTCTGTGATGTAAGTTGTAAATATATTAATTCTCAAGTACTTACGGAGGACGGGTAAACCGCGCGGTGACCACACCGGTCACCGGGACTTACTTAAGTACCGTTTACCGATCTTATAAGAATTTTAAGTGAGTATACGCAACAAGCCGGGCCTCGGTTGACGGTCATCCTTGATTGATATATGGTGTACGGTACGGTGCATACCGTTATTACCTCGCGTATGCCTAGTCTTAGGTCCTTCATCCTTACTCGCCATTTTTTAAAATTGTATAAAATATTCGGATACCGTTTTATATTGCATAATAATAATAAAATCTCATTAAAGTTTTAGTACATATGTAACATACCTATGTAATCTCGCTACAACTAACCTGCTGCGCTGTGTTCATGTTAGGAATTAAGGTTGTTTTGTTCGGTTAGGTTAGGCGAAACTAACCTAATTAAAGTTATATCAGCTCCAGAAATCGCGTTGACCGCATACGCAATCGGTATCGAAGTTCGTGATTACGTCTACGTTGTGGGTGCATGCGAGTTCGAGATAGCAAATTGTGGTTTTATATTTTGTGAGTCACGGTCATTATTGTGATTGTAATTCTGCTAGATAACGAGCATAAAATCGAGGTCTTTCAGCAAAAGCAGTGAGAGGCTTGAACCAGAAGAACCTAGACTTTGATTCTGAATTAGCAATTAAGTTCTTTCATTTATTGCTGTATTTTGTCCTTTCTACATTGAAACATATATGTTGGTTTTCTAGAGTTACAATACAATTTACAATACAACCCCGTAATCGGATACCATAAACCGAAAAGAAGATGGACAAACTGAGGCGCGCGTTGAGTGGGGACGGTGATTCGCAGAGTCGAGCAGAAGAAGGTGGCGGAATTACAGAGATTATGGACGCGTCGTCCCTCAGCTACTCGACAAGAATCAAAGGCTTCGCAGCATGCTTCATCGGCGGATTCCTTTTCTCCATCTTGGGTTCCTTCATGTTTTTCTTTGGAAACGTTAAGGCTTTCGCCGTCTTCTACACACTCGGGAGTATCATTGGTCTGGGAAGGTAAACGTCATTAAGCTTTATGGCTTTTGTCACATGTCTAATTATGGATAATTTATAACACCTTAATTTTGACATATTTTCCTAGTACCATGTTCCTAATGGGCCCGGTGAACCAGATAAAGAAAATGTGTGCACCCACACGGATCATAGCTACTTTCGTAATGCTTCTCGCCCTCTTCCTCACGCTGTGGTCCGCACTTTACGTAAGTCATCATTACTCGATTCAGGGAGAAAGACAAATAATTACGAAACATACAGCGTTTCCTGTGTCTGCCGTATAATATGTCGCCGTTTTTCCTCGTATCCATGATTACCGTTGCATAATGATCTAAAAGCGTGACCTCAAAACGTACCTTGTATTTTCAGTGGAAAAAGGGTGGACTCACGTTGCTCTTCATCGTGATTCAATTCCTGGCTATGACCTGGTATTCACTGTCCTATATTCCCTACGCTAGGGACGCCGTCCAAAAAATGTTCAGCAGCATGTGTTGATCGGATCCATCGCCGTCGTCGATGCATATATATCGAATAGATATATCTTACAAAAAAGTAATTTTGAAAATATCGATACCGATACACAATTGATTCGCGTAATCGTGTTCCAATCAACCACCGCAACCATTTCCATCCATTTATTATGAGCTGTACGTTTGCTAAAGGTAAAGTTAAGTACAACATAATGAGACCACTGAAGCTACTTCCTAGTATTTTCTAAAATTCAACTATACTATTTAAAACGGAGTGCTTTAAACGTTCTATTGTTTATTCTGTGTATTGTTTCTGTTTACAATATTGTTACTGGATGTTTGTAAATTAAATTATATTTATAAATGACGGGTAACGGCGATTATGATTATTTATTATTCTCTAGTCTTATATTCTTATCTAGGACTAAAATTAATGCAGAAAATTTGACGTTACAAAGAATTTTCAGAATATCACAGGTCAGTGGTTTCCTATGGAAATGTTCAGGTAAAAATAGAATCTCCTTGTCATTGCAGAAGGACGCGGATTTACGGTGTCGGATTACTTTTACGTGCTCTGTCGCTAATGCTCACTTTTGTCCAGCCTTGACGTTGACAAGGAATTGGCGTAGGGCATTGCCAATTTCTAGGATCATACGAGAATAGGGTGTGATAATGGATCTATTGAATTACATATCACGCGTTTAACTTACATAACTAATGCGCAGTGCAGTGCCTACCATAAATACAATCATATTATCGGTTCGGCAGGGACCATATATATTCTTAGGATTTTGCGTAGAAGCATAGCACACAAAACATATATTTGAAGAAACATAGGTACCTAGGGCCATAAACACAGCAGCCCCAAATACCTACATTATTTGAGTTGTCCGATTTGGACTTTCCGGTTAACCTAACCTAATATAACATATTTTGGACCGCACAGGAAAATTCTAGGTGTTTCGTCCGCTGTGTTTTCACGTAACACCTTGCCGAGAACTTTAAGATTCTATATTTCTATGTAAGAATACCACGGAATATTTGTGATTGTGATTCCATGGCTGAAAAAAGCGGCTTTGCATTTTAGTAACAAGGATGTTCATCAGTATTTCTCCACTTATCTCTAGAATATAACAATGCCTGCCTGTCAGTCCCAACCCCTGAACAGATTCAATGCGATAATTAACAAAGGATATACTGATGGTTGCGTAGGTCGAAAACGAAGTGATTCCAGGAAGGGCTACTCAAAATCTGAGAATCACTTGGCACACCTTGAGACAAATATAACAACGTCCATCATCGGATTCTTTGGTTACATCGACGGCCATGGGATTCGCAACATAGCAAGATGCCAAAGTTGGAGAAATGAAATGACTCGCCATTAGCAGTGCTCAGCTCATCCAAGTGGGCCTGGCCACGCATCAGCCAGCATGTTACCTAGGACATCTTTAATATTCGATCTATAAAAGAACGGTGGATAAACATCTCCGCAGTTCAGTTATTGCAGGTCCAATCACCGGGATCTACTTGACCGCATAGCCTGCGATTTGATATATAGTTTGTACAGTACCTATACCAGTTTCCCAGCGTGGTATAATTATGGCGGAAAGAGAACGGGTCCAGAACGGGGGTAGGGAATCGCAGCCACCGCTACCAGTCCTCCCTGTTAGAGCCCGTCAGTCCAATAATATCTTCAATGAACACCCGAGCAGTACTTTCTGCGGAATCTTGACCTGTACGCTCATCTTCATATGGTGTCTCTGGTACTTTCTCCAGAAAGTGGATAACCGTGAAAAGGAAAAGGGACTTTCTGGCTGATTCAACAAACATTACTGTGTATTACCATTACCAGCATCACAATTTAAACCTGATTATGAGTGAAAGTGGGTCCCGCATCTGTTTTGGAACAATTTTGATAATAGTGTACATTTTCAATCACAAGTATTTCAAAGTCTGGACTGGACTGGTTATTTTGCCAGCTTGTGTTCTGTAAATACTGTATTAAGTATTAGGCGAGCTTGTTGAAATTGATCCAACATTGACCACTTTGTCCATTGTGGAATTTCCAGAGTTGGGGTAATTATTACGACGCTTTGTTAATCGTTATCCGCACCCGAGTTGTACGCTGAAGTTCAGCGTACAACAGCGGCTGAACCGAAAGTCATCTCGTCTTGAAGTAGATCATTTACTAGTCTTAGTTACTAACCTTTCTTTCTCTCGAAATGTCCAGAATAGTATTACATACAGATTGGTGCAGGAATTGTTCGAAAACGTCAGCGGTGAAAAAAAGTAAAAAATGAAGCGTCACAAACAATTCACAATAAAGCAGTGAATATATTGATTGAAATAATTTACGCCTTTGTTCTTTCATATTGGTTGCATTCTAATGTGGTCAAAATATTTTGATCTATAGATGCGCATTGATCACGAAATCTGAGGTGAATAAGCTCTGGATTAATTGAATAATATTGAAAATTAAAAATGACTGAGTTCAATAACATAAAGCGATCATATTTAGTAGATGTGTGAGCCTGCTTCACTAAATCCTCATTAAAAGTTTCCTTATTACACTGAATAAACTCTGGAAACAATACCGCTCTTCTTTGCCTTCTCACCTCAATTCGATTTGTGATGATGATGAGTCCGACGTGGCATAGTATTACAATTACAATCCTGTCACTTCTCAGGTGTCACTGTACCTACAATACAAATGCTTTGGTATTTGCTAATGCTCTTAATTCAATACGGAGCAGTGAACTCAGGTCTATTCTTCTAATGGTTCACTGTAATTGAAACTTATTGTCCCACAAATTCTATGACGCTTCTTATTCTGTTATGTAATTCAATTCAATATTCCAGAATTATACACATGATAAATAGCAATGCTATTTCTCGATAGGAGAATCACTTGTCTTTTCAATTTTGTAATTGCTCTTACTGTACTATTGTCGAGAAATTTTGCCCGCTTCAGCGCACAATGAAGTTTCAAGAGTAAGATTGCACAAGCTATTTTCTACTATTTTTTGCTCGCTAAATGCTATTATTACCAATTGAGGTATTCTCTGATTTCTCAGGTTATCCCTGGTCATGATGACGATTCTGGTGGCAATGACCCGCGGAATGCCGGTTCCAAACGAGTCCGAAACTCCAGCCGAACCCACCATCACCAAACCCATCGAGGAACCAGCCGGAACCCCAGAAGAACCCGCTGAACCCGAACCAGAGTCTAACCTGAGCCCGAGCCAACAAGGTCGTTTGGCTCGCTTCAACGGGAATTTCTTCCAACTCTACGGCTTCACGAATCAAATTGATGGAAATCTAGAAGCCATTGCCGGAAATCAACTCAACTTCCGGGGTAACCTCATTGAGTTTCTAGGTAATGAGAGGACACTCCGTGAAATCCGGGGCTATTTAGCCAATGCCCAAGACTACCACTACGAAGAAGCGACCAGAATCGGTGGGGAAGAGGGAGCTTTGGCCAAGGAAGAAGGAGACTTGGTCGGAGAGCTCAAGGATTTGGTCGGAACCGTGGCCGATAAGGAACATGAGCAGGCTCTGGATGAAGCTCACCAATTCAACACCGAAACTCGGGAGTTCCGTCTCGAAAAGGAACAGGCACATCTTAAGGTATGTCAAATTATATCCATCGACGATTCCTTAAGAAATTTGAAATTACTATACTGTTCTAGACGCGAATTTTAAGTCATTTTTGGCCACGAATTTGTCACCGATTTTATTAGCTAATTTGATTTTCTGTAATTTCAGGCCCAAGAAGCCATGTTGGAGCTGGAACAGGGTGAGTTGGAAGCTGACCAGATTCATTTGGAAAATAAGTCCGGGGCCATCGTGGATCGAATCATGGAGGTGGAACGGAAACGAGCTCTTTTGGAAGAAGCAAATAAAGCACCAGTAGCAGCTCCAGTACCTGAGCCAGCAAAGGAAGCTGAACCCGTTCCTGAGAAGGAAAATGAAGTCGTCGATCCGCGTAACCAGGATGAACAGGAACCCGAACCTCGGGAGTAAAGTGTGGTCATGCATAATTCGTGACCTTATCGGCTATCAGTCTTACATTTAAATGTAACTATTTTTGTAGCCAAATGTTTGTAGATTAGTAGCAGTAGATTATACCATTATTCGTATTGTAAAATTATTGTGATTGGTAAAGAAATATATATGCATCGATTCGGCTTCGTCCTACCTCGCTTTGGAATTTGTAATTCAATTATTAGAAGAGCCAGTCAAGACACAGAACAACAAAATTGAAATTTGATAACGTCATGTTTATTTGTTTCGAGGTAAAATAGTGGATTTATTAATTCTCTGATAGGGTAAAATTTGCGAAGCAACCCAGCTGCCGTTTAGAGTGTTTCTGGATTCAAAAATGATCACAATTAAGTAGGGTTAAAGTGTTTAGTATTTGTAACCGCTGGCGGCTTTGACGGGAGCAAAGTCGAATCGGATGGACGGGGCAGCAGACGGGGCCGGGGCGGAGTAGTAGCTGGAGCTGGCAACCTTGAGGGCAGGGGCGACCTTAAGGGCGGGTGCTGGGGCGGAGTAGTATCCGGAATCGGCCTTGAGGGCTGGGGCGGAGTAGTATCCGGAATCGGCCTTGAGGGCTGGGGCAGAGTAGTACTCGGGGTTGCGGGGGAGAGCAAGGGACTTCTGGATCTCCTCTGGGATTGGGGGTGGGGTGGGTAAATGGGCTCCACGGGCAACGAATCCGTTCTCATCAGCGGTGTAGGTCACTGGTGGAAACAAAAATATTAGCCAGAATTAATTCGGGTCAAATGTCTCAGCCGTGATGAAATCAATGGTCAACGGTCAATGATCACTTACCGGTGAAGACCTGGCCATCGGGAGCGGTCCATGAGTAAGATCCTTCCTTGATGCTGGATGGGCCTTCGGGGTGACCCAAGTTCTTGAGGGATCCACTTTCGCTGGTCTTGGTGCCATCTCCGGTCTCGACCCTGTACGGATTGGACAATTTACTAGTTAATTTGCTGTTGACCACCAGAAATGAATCACGGTATGTGTGTACTTACTCGAGGTTGTAGTTGCCAGAGTTGTCGTTGCGGAGGACTTGCTTGACGATCGGGATGTGGGCAGCCTTGAGGGATGAAGCCGGGGCGGAGTAGTAGGCCTCAGCTCGGACGGCGGGGGCTGGGGCGGAGTAGTAACCGTTCGGGACGGCAACGGCGCTGGCCACGCACAGGGCAAGGAGGAGGTACTGAAAATGCACGGGGAAATTGAGTTACAAAAATTGTTAGAACAATAGCGTTAGCCGACAATGTAAAAATTTAGTCGATGGAAACCTTACTGCGTTCATGATGAAGCAGGAATTGGGGTAGCGAAGTCGCTGTGGGTTAGCTGGAGTTGTTACTGGGACAAGCTGGAAGTGACTGATGTCGATGTTGAGATCCTGGGACCATTTTATACAGGAAAATTGACCTTCCTAGTCCAGTAGGCTATAATAAGGTGTTTGATGTTTGTCCATGTGCTCTGAAGGGAAAGTGAGTTTTACCTTTTATTAACCGGAAGGTCGCTTCTATTTTAGGCTTGTTTGTGTTCTTTGGCCATCAGCTTAAGCTGATCTTGGGCTGGACGGACATAAGAGATGAAGGTCCTTCAGGGTACCATGCTATATCCATTGGATGATTCCTTATAGGAAACTAGAAATTACTATACTATTCTAGACGCGAATTTTAGCCATTTTGGCTACGAATTTGTAACCGATTTTATTATCCAATTTGCTGTTCTAATATCAGGCCCAAGAAGCCATGTTGGAACTGGAACAGGGTGAGTTGGAAGCTGACCAGATTCATTTGGAAATTAAGTCCAGGGCCATTGTGGATCGTATCATGGAGCTGGATCGGAAACGAGCTCTTTTTTAAGAAGCAAATAAAGCACCAGGAGCTCCAGTACCTGAGCCAGCAAACGAAGCTGAACCCATTCATGAGAAGGAAAATGAAGTCGTCGATCCTCGTAACCAGGATGAACAGGAGCCCGAACCTCGGGAGTAAAGTGTGGTCATGCATAATTCGTGACCTGATCGGCTATCAATCTTACATTTAAATGTAACTATTTTTGTAGCCAAATGTTTGTAGATTAGTAGCAGTAGATTATACCATTATTCGTATTGTAAAATTATTGTGATTGGTAAAGAAATATATATGCATCGATTCGGCTTCGTCCTACCTCGCTTTGGAATTTGTAATTCAATTATTAGAAGAGCCAGTCAAGACACAGAACAACAAAATTGAAATTTGATAACGTCATGTTTATTTGTTTCGAGGTAAAATAGTGGATTTATTAATTCTCTGATAGGGTAAAATTTGCGAAGCAACCCAGCTGCCGTTTAGAGTGTTTCTGGATTCAAAAATGATCACAATTAAGTAGGGTTAAAGTGTTTAGTATTTGTAACCGCTGGCGGCTTTGACGGGAGCAAAGTCGAATCGGATGGACGGGGCAGCAGACGGGGCCGGGGCGGAGTAGTAGCTGGAGCTGGCAACCTTGAGGGCAGGGGCGACCTTAAGGGCGGGTGCTGGGGCGGAGTAGTATCCGGAATCGGCCTTGAGGGCTGGGGCGGAGTAGTATCCGGAATCGGCCTTGAGGGCTGGGGCAGAGTAGTACTCGGGGTTGCGGGGGAGAGCAAGGGACTTCTGGATCTCCTCTGGGATTGGGGGTGGGGTGGGTAAATGGGCTCCACGGGCAACGAATCCGTTCTCATCAGCGGTGTAGGTCACTGGTGGAAACAAAAATATTAGCCAGAATTAATTCGGGTCAAATGTCTCAGCCGTGATGAAATCAATGGTCAACGGTCAATGATCACTTACCGGTGAAGACCTGGCCATCGGGAGCGGTCCATGAGTAAGATCCTTCCTTGATGCTGGATGGGCCTTCGGGGTGACCCAAGTTCTTGAGGGATCCACTTTCGCTGGTCTTGGTGCCATCTCCGGTCTCGACCTCGAGGTTGTAGTTGCCAGAGTTGTCGTTGCGCAGGACTTGCTTGACAATCGGGATGTGGGCAGCCTTGAGGGATGAAGCCGGGGCGGAGTAGTAGGCCTCAGCTCGGACGGCGGGGACTGGGGCGGAGTAGTAACCGTTCGGGACGGCAACGGCGCTGGCCACGCACAGGGCAAGGAGGAGGTATGCGTTCATGATGAAGCTGGGTTTAGGGTAGCGAAGTCGCTGTGGGTTAGTTGGAGTTGTTACTGGAACAAGGTGGAAGTGACTGATGCTGATGTTGAGATCCAGGGACCATTTTATACCGGAAAATTGACCTTCCTTTATTAACCAGAAGGTCTCTTCTATTTTAGGCTTGTTTGTGTTCTTTGGCCATCAGCTAAAGCTAATCTCGGGCTGGACGGACATAAGAGATGAAGGTTCTTCAGGGTACCATGCTAAACAAGGCAGGAAGTCAAAAGTACTTAGGGAAGGTACCTATCCTTGTGAGAGATGCTGAGGGAAACCCTTTGCTGCTGCTATTTCTGTCGCTTTTCATGAGTGAAAGTGGTTCATTTCAGGGTTGATTAATGTGGCCCTGTATGAATAGCGATAAGCGCCTCATTCAACAAACTTCAAGTGTACCTTATTATGCACCTTGAGAATGCTTAGGTAGATATTTTTCCTTTTCTTCCAATTTAGCTCAACAGCAGTTCAGTTCAGACAAGGTTATACATAAAAATTATTGAAAATACAGGAAGACCAGGAGCTTAGCTGCTTTCGTATTTCGTATTCAGATACACTATCAAATTAACTGATGGCTAATTTTGCCGAAAATTCAACAAATTCTATGTCTATAGTTTGCTGGCTTATTACAAATACAATTAGAACGTACGAAATTGTGAGAAAATCCACAGAATTTATATTTCTGTTTTTAATTTGTAATTATCTACATTTAGTAATAGACTCGATACTCGATAGTAATTTCTGTATTTCATCCACGCATAATAAAACTGCGACTATTGTTATTTTCAACTTCCATCTTGTGCCAATTACTGCAATTTCGGACTAGGTAAATTCTAATAATCTTTATGCAATTAATAGAGGTGCTGGTATCTGAATACGAAAGCAGCTAAGCTGCATGACCCTTTCGTCGTCGAATTCACATCGATCGGACCGAGGTCACGGATCTCGTCGGCTGGTGATGGTGACAGATTAAAACCAGGAACTGTTAGCTTTTTCCTCCGATATTGCTATGCTATATATGCTGCAATCATTTGAAATAGACACGAAATTATGATTTGGTACCTGCTTATCAAATTTCGCAACGACGAGCATTTAAAGTATAACTTTACAATTTGTTGAGCCTATCGACTTCGTTTCGAGTGACTTCGACCTCATTAAATATCTGCATGCATACATGTGCGTGCGTCATGGGTCATGGAAAATCCAAATAGCCACTTGTAGTCGACAGTCGACATAGCATGCAAGCTGTGCTGTTATTTATTAGTGATAAGTAATAACACTGAATTGGTTTACATATTCCCATTTATAGCTGAATATTAGTTTCAGTTCAGCTAAATCAATACCTACTTACCTAACCTAATTCTAACTCCTAGGTAAAAAAAGTGAAAATCAGTTCCGCATCAAGGCGTTCTCTTAATTACAATTTACAATATTACAAATCTAAAACTGAAACATAGGTTAACCTAACTAACCTACTACTAAAGCAAGCATTTAAGTTTAAAGGTATTTCTGGGAAGGCCAATCCTATCTTACATATACGGCTTCTTCATCCCACCTTCCGCCTAAAATTCTTGCCATAATTAAACACAATGGTTTCCGATCGAGGGCTGAGGGATCCGATATCAAAATCATGAACTTGATTTAGCATTAGTAGGTTCTTCATTATTAGCATTATGGTTCTGGTTCAAAGTCGAATCCCACCTCCACACTGTACCGTCATCACAGACGCAAATGAGGATATCTCCATTTCTGGAAAGTGCTGTTTGCCGAACAGCAGAATTACACTTGGGATTATATAAGACGGAGGACTTTATTCCCGCCGGTTCGTCGATATCAAGATCGTAGATATAAGTTTTTCCTTTTTGATTACCAAGAGCCAGGACTTTTTGACGAAAATCCATAGAAAACCTCATGAACCAGATGTCGCAATCTGTGATATCCAGTCGATTTATCATTCTGCAATTAAGAATAACTATAAGTTATTGAATAATACTAGGTTATTGTAAATCATCAAGAATAAGCTCGGTTGATCCAAAGTCAAGGTCAAGATTTAAAAGATTTAAACACACTCACGTTGTTTCAGTAGTGGTTAGAGTAATATCTTTCCACTCCTCGTACGTCTTGCCTCCTTTCCAGCAAACGATATTGTTTTCACATGACTAGAAACCGTTAAAAAAGTTAATCTCTGTCGTACATGACCATTTTGATTGTTCATATAGAACCAGGTACAATGGAATAAGTAATAAGTACCTTGGAAAGTATGAAGTTTCCGTGCCATTTCGTACAATCGACATAATTTCTATGAATATCCCTGGTAGAGAATTCGGGGAAATTCTCCTTGACGGTAGGAAACGGCCTATTCAAAACAAAAAACGTACTTATTTAATTTTAATTTTTACCACTCTGATTAACGCCTACTTCAAACAAGATCATATTCAAAAACACCTGAACCTGAACTTACCTCTGAGTTTTGGCGTTAAATGTATAAGATTTCTCAATGGCATTCCTAATTTCTGGTTTCTTCAACTTCCAAACCTTGAGGGAGTGGTCCATTCCACTGGAGACAATGTGATCACCACTGTTTTGGATATCCGCTGCAAGAACTTCATCTCTGTGACCCTCAACACCGCCAAAGATAGCTATGCAAATATCCGTTTTGACATTCCACAGGCGAAGCGAGTGGTCCTAAGCGTAAAAAGCCAAGACAATAAATTAGAATATTAGCCCATTTTTGTTGATTGATGCTTCGCAATTTTACATGACACTTGACACTATAACCTAACTCTGGAATATAACTTACTTTTGATGCCGATAACAAGAGTTCTGCATTCTGTGGATGGAAGATCAGGTCGTTGATCGCATTCCCGTGACCTAGGTAGTGTTTGACACAAGCAGCAAGCGCTGGAGAAAATATCCGAATGATTCCCCGGGCTCCTGCTGCTGCTAGCAACGGCTTTCCGCAATCATCGCTCCATGCGCAGCAATAAAAAGTTTCCTCTGCCTTGAAAAAAAAAATAGTTTTGAGTGGTTAAATTACCGCCGCAGACATTCGTATTCTTAACTAGCGACAGCTACACATGTCTGATTCAAATCTGTGAAAACTGGCAACCCAACATAATTAAAATGTAACGAAGATTGAACCATACAATGAATGTATTTGTGTTCCTGCTTACTTACATCCGGATCAGCAAATACTTGAAGGAGCTTGAGCGGTCCTTCCGGAAGGCATTCGTAGATAGAAACTCGATTACTGCCGACAGTGGCAACGATGAGAGGCTCTCCTTTTTTCAGCTTCTGGTTGAACTGACAACCAAAGATGGGCTGTCCATGATCTTCTTTCGCCATACACCTGCAATTAAAGTAAAATCAATTATAGCAACTTCAATAATGTCGAGTATTTCTTATACTACATATATACTAACAACTTTCACTTGAACTTACTTAAACTGGAATCGGGAATTCCCGATTGGGAAGTTATTCTTTCCCTTAGCATTGGTGACTAAACGCCTCCTCTTCCTGGACTTCCCGTTACCACTTTTACTCCCGCCGCTCGGTCCTTTAATACCTAGTGTCGGAGTATTTGAGCGCGACGTGTTCCCGTTCGTGAGTGTAGATTCACTTCCGTAGGAAGTTGATCCCTCCTATTGAAATTGAAATTGAAAAGGTATAAATACAGTTTTCGAATTTACATTTCATAATCCCACTTAATGACCAGAAATTAATTCGTCAGTCACAGGCATAATTCTGGTTTGTAAATGGTTGTGCGTTGTAACATGTTATGTTAACTTACGTTGTCATTATCATCGGAGTCTTCCGCCAGTTGCCGAGTATTACGACTGCTACTTGACTGGACGGCAGTGGACATCACTTGAGTAGTCAACACCGGCGGCCTCCGTGTTCCCTCCTAGTTTCATTTCATAACATTCAATTAACATTTTCAGATTTTCATAACATTCAATTAACGCTACAGTCAACAGCGCTTATGCTTATTCATTTTGTATATCATTCATGATTCTTAAATCGACACATGTCCATGTATTACGTGACGTGTACAAGTGATATAGTACAGAACGGACATACAACTTATGGTCATGGCCATCCATTCCATAAGTTGTAAGTAACACATAATATCATGTTCAAGCGCATTCGTAATTTTGCAATGAGAACAATGATGAAGACAAATAAGTACCTTGTAAATAAAACTTTGTCTTCAGTTCAGATCCGTGAGCTGGCCCGTCCACCGTCACCCGTCCGCCCCGTCGTGTCCTCCAGCACCAGGTCCTGTGGCCTCGTCACCGGTTATCGATGAAGCTGATGGTGCTCCAATCGACGGTCAACGCTTGATAGTGATAGTTTGTAAGTAGTTGGAAATTAACTTGGCTTGCTTGGCTACTTTTCCTAGAGCAATTTCAACGAATGCTGGATGAAGCACTTGACTATGAGGGATTCGGACAGAAGGCTCGGGCGGGCGGGATACACAGAGGACACGGCGGCGGCGGTTGACACTTTGACACCTGTCAGTTTTACTTGAACAGTAGTGCTATGTTGTATGTTGTATGTCACTCCATATATTCTTGCCTTTGCCTGGCGCCCTGTCTTGGAGCTTCCCTCCTTTCACCCCTCACATTTAGGTTTGGATTTGAAAATAGACACGACAGACACATACCGCGGCGGTACGCTGTCCTTTCTTCCCGCATCCCACGCCCTCGCCTGAGCTTCACAGAGGGCACTTTCCACTTCTCACCCAACAGCATACTTCTCAGTCCAGTCAGTCAGTTGTCTTGTCACTTACTTGTCACGTTTCAGTTCAAAATCTGCATCTTCATAAAATTCACTTGTCTGGAAATCAACATTTATTTCCGAAAGGTGAGATAAATGGTCAGGATGACAGATTTGCAAAATGTAAGAAATTACAAGAACGGTTATATTCAAAATTCAAATACATTGTATACTTACCTATGTCCACAATGGTGATGTTTTCAATGCTAGGATGAAATGCACGTTGTAATTAACTTAAACTTAAGAAGGTATTAGCGAGGTAAAGATTTCCAAATATTAATATTAACGTACGTGGACAGTGATTCTGGGTCAGAATCGGGATACCGGGTCACTGACTATACAAATGTACAACTGTAAACGACAACTGAAACTGAATAATGAATGCATAACAATGCGTAGTGAAGGTATGATGTGTATGAAGGAAGGTTTTTTCGTTTTGTATTTACCCAGATTCTGTATAAGAAATTGTTTTACTGCGCCGTTAGGATAGTAGGATATTACACACACCTGATTAATAAAATGGCCCTTAAGATATGGTTTTTACCTGCTACCCTTCCTTATAACTTCTGCTGGACATTGCTGGAGAAACCACAGAAGATGGGGGAAGGTTTACCCCAGAAAAGAGGCCGAACTCACATATTATTTCTTGAAAAAGTGATCACAATAGTCAAAATCCTAAATAAAGCATTTTTGATCGCACTAAGCGCTGAGTTTCTCGAAGTGGCGTCTCTGACATTACTATCGTATGTTTTAGCATCGGTCGGACGGCTTTCGGAAAAAGTATTAAGGTGATTTTGTCTGACTGAATTGCCTGAAACACGTACGGCATTCGCATTTCCGAATTTCCAATGCATAATGAAACTTGAGACACTGCAACAACACAATGAAATATTCTACGGAAATCTCAGCCGTGTTTCAGGCGCACTTCTTCCGAAATAGTGTGCTCTCTGTTATGTGTTTTGATTTGCTGTCTCCAAGGCTGGCACTTCTTCCGAAACGCGACCGTTCTTCACTTGCGTAATTACCAGAGGCATATTCATTGTGTATATGCTTTACTTGCAACTATCTAGTTTCTACATAGCATATCACTGAGGTCAGTTAGTCGTTGCCGTTGCACCTGTGCCTGAATGTATAATTGACTTACCTACTTTAGCGAAGGTCGTAATAGTGCTGGCGTGGTAAGAGTATACATAAGTATTGTTATGTCTATGCGTTGTCATAAACAATGCATAATTCGTAGTTTGTTGGACGTTGGAACATTGGTTTCTCTGCTCGAAGTAGGTAGTACATACCTACTTGAGTCTTTGTGTTTTGTCTGTCTGGTGTAGTAATAATGCATTCATTCCACTGCTCATCCTGTTCCAAATTACAGGGTCCTTCCTCGTAAATTCTCACCCTATTACATAATTCAACATGATGCAATTATGGGACCCACGGCCCGAGTCTCTCTCTGGTCTTGGCTCAGCCCTGCTGTCCTATACTTCATCTCCAAAAACCCCGGCGTCATCCTCCAGGAAAAAAAAATCAACATATACAAATTAGTTTAGGAATATGATTAGCACATGTGCTCATGGGCCCTCCCGTTTTCCCAGACTCAAAAACCCTTGTTTTCAAAACATTTTTTTTAATGCGTAACTAAAGACCCAACTGACGCATCCACCTTTGCCGTTGTCGGCATAAGAAACGGATTTCAAACTTATTTAGACTAGCCAGGCGCTTAACTTATCCTGAGAATCTGAGGATTGGGCTTCTTAATTCAAACCTAGCCAATTTTGAGAAACCATATTATGTAATAATTATTTAAGCGTTCTCACCATTTTATATGCAAAGCGACGGAATTCTTCTATTTCGTATTTCCATGTTCCAGCTGCTCCAGTTCCGTTTAGATTGTATTGAAGAATACTCAGGCCGAAAATGTCGTTTTCCCAGAAAGATGCACTCCAGCCAAGGATACACGGTCAAACGAGGAATAAATAATAATCAGGAAGCCAGGAGCACATAGGTACGTAACAGAGCGGATGCGATTTGGAGTCAGCCAGGTTGTGGCCAATAGGAGTCAATTATCCAAGCATCCTGCACTCTCCTGCTTCGTGAATAAGCAGCAGTAGTTGAGAAAATGACTGACAGATTAGCAATAAGCAGATCTTGCCACCGTCTTTTTTTATTCGTGTTCAAATGAATCTCTGAGGAGTCAATAATCCAGTTCATGTGCCCTTGCTTCTACCCTCAATACCATGGGCTGAATCATCATCATCCACTCTGCTTCTTCGTGATTAAGCAGCGTTCGTAAGAAATCAGGGATGGCGTGTCACCGTCTAGTCTTCAGATTGTCGGAATGTTAAACGCTTCAGCCTCACTGGTCAGCACTTGACATTGGAATATTAACACGAGGCTCTTGCCTGACACAACTGAAAATCTAATCAAGAGCGAACATAAAGCTCAGGTGAACCTAAGCAGAGCTAAATCGTAATTTCTTGTACCTACTGGTTGCGTATGCGATCTATGGACTCTACAGGATAGTATATAAGATAAGACCTATTTCGGGTTTACAGTACATTTCTGTATTTCTTCCGATTTGCGCCTTGGACTTTTATCAAAATACCAAATCTATTCCTTAATAATCTAATCTAATCCTTAATCTAATATGAATTCCACCTGAACTCAACTTCCAGCATTTTCATTTACACGTATCTAATCCAACTTGCACTTGTACTGCATTTCGTGTGGAGCAAGGAAAAACCAGGTAAGTACACGCCCAGCTTGCAAAATTATTTTACGCAATTTTCAAATCTATGACTTTGGTTATACTCGTTTTCAATGAGTTAGCTTAAATTAGCTTCAGGGCTCGGCTGGGCCTCACCTATCCTCAACAGTTTGGAATCTAACCGAACAATAGTAATACTGTTCCAAAAATTCCGTGGATCACATATGCAGTCAGTTCGGAAGCTGGAGTCGAAATTACATTGGAACTTACACAAAGTTGCTGGTTCTCAGGAGGCTCATCCCGACAGACAGCTTTAATTTGATTAAATAAGAATGCACAAACCTCTCAAGATTCGTCTGGACGGTGAGTTAAAATCCCATGATGGCTTTCCACGGTATCCACATATGTCTCGTCATTTCTCTTCAATCCTCAATTCTGTTAATCCGTCGATGGTTATTCAGAATTTTCAGCACACATGCAATATAAATATCCCACCCGTGATGTCAGATATTTCATGCCAAAACCAAATAAATGTGGATATTTGAAACACCTTTGTTTTAAAGTATGCAAATCGCGGAATCGTCTTTTTGACTAACGCGGTATGGACTAAAGCAGACTACGGCCCAAATGCAGTACAAATTACCCGGATCAGCAGGATTTTAATTTACTGTCTGGATTATGAACTAAGCATAATGGAAGACGCAAGTCGATTCGCAAACAACACATTTCAGCACTTATTTGGAACCCAAGTTCAGGTGTATTATATTGCAAATGTTCAGAACATTAATTTACCTTACACAAAGTACTCTCGGACACGACTAAATCTGAATATTAACTTTAGCATTGAAAATAATGCGTAATCAGATCAGCTAATCTGTTAATGATCATTCAGAACTTTCAGTACATGTACAATATGAATATGCTACCTCTGATCGCATAGATTTTCAATGCCGAACCTCAAACAAACGTGAAAATTCGCAACGATAGGTTAGACTTTCGCGTAAATGAATCAATACTTTCCTGGCTTAATTAAATACCTAAAGTCCAGTCGTATTCTGGTCATTGTCATGAATGGTGATTGGAGGAGCCAAACATGTCCTCAAATATGAAGGCATAGAGCATAGAGCATAGGAATGTCCTATTCTTCTGAAAAAAAGATGCACGACTTGAACTGCCTTGTATGAATATTTAAATTGATTTTCCAAATCAAATTCTACTCAATAATATGCGGTGTTATGTTACAGACTATGAAGAAGGAAACAGTTAATCGAATCTTTTATTCGACAATTATGTCGGTGTACCGCTATCAGGTAAATATTATTTATGAGTACAATTTAAATAAGTATAAATAAATCTAAATATTAGTAAGCGACGTCAACAAAGCGGACTTAAATTGCTCCTAACGCCATTAACCATATTCTTAACTGCCAGTTAGGATTAACAGAAAAAGCATTGGCTCGT
>JAQFYT010000891.1:0-20091 GCA_034694925.1 Ceratophysella denticulata
TTTTTGAAATACCCAAATGACCAACAACTAACCTAACCTTTGGAATTATAGACCAATTTTACTTATTGCAGCATTTCGTTTCCTAATGCAAAAGTCTTCTTTTTTATGGCATACCTATTCTATTTTTTCATGGCATCGAAAAATGCCACCCAAAAGTAATGAAGCGCATAGCTTATTGTTTGCACGGGGGTTCATTAGCAGGTGTGCATTAGAAGGGAAGCGTTTTATTCGAGAACGCGCGCGTGCGGACCGAAGCGACATGCATGCGGCTGAATGGTGTTGCATATGGCCTCTTTGGGTGGTCCATTTTCTTTGTCTTAAAAAGCGTCTCAAAAATGTGAAAATATGAACCTGGTTTATTCGAGTGAGTGACAAAAAACGTTCAGTGGATGATGGATAATTGATAGCGAATCAGACTGTGGCGTGGGTTCACACACAGAAACACACGACCACACGCTGAGGACAACTCTGAAAACCACGTCCTGATGGTGAAGAACTCACGGCACTCAGCGCGAAGTAATTTGTTCGTGTGGAACAGTAGTGTGGCGTGTGTTTTAGAGCGTGTGTCTTAGAATCAGAAGCGGCAAGTCAGTCTTGGGTTGACTGACTTTTCTATTTCTAGTCTCTTTCTCGCACGAGTCTCAGTCAGTTTGCTGACGGACGTTGACGAGGAAGGAAGTAACTCACTAACTCATCGTTTTAACTGTTTCATCAAGAAGACGTCAAGAGACGCGTCTCATTGAAATCATTAGGTCAACTGGTAACTGGGAGGAAGGACTGCAGCTGTCACCGTAAGTTGTCTTTGTTTATACATATTACCATTGTACATTTTCTGTGATAAGTATATAACTTATACACACAGGCAACAGGTAGGTTAGGTAAAAATTAAAAAGTCATCCAGCTAGATCCAGTCACCAGTCAGTTGCGTGCACATGGTCATAATCAATAATGTCATATTCATAAATCATACAGGTGACAGGTCATAAATAATTCACCATTTTAAGTACCACACAATAATGCCACACAACGGATGACGGACATAATGCAACATGTAACGTTTGACTTTGCAACTTGCAACTCATGCATCATTCATAGGCATGGGACATGGGACATTGTAGGTCAAGGTCAGCTCACATATTTACGGGAAATATATAAACTTGCAATAAGAAATAAACTTTTTGCAATATGACTTTTATACCGGTAAAGTTTAGGTTAGGTTAAGTGAGGTTTGTGAACAATTCCATTTTTTATTGCAAAAGTTTTAGTTTATGTTCATACTTAATAAGTAGAAAGCAAACGCAATATATGTAAGACTTATGAAATTATTGGTTGATTTATTGACTAGCAATAGCAACTCAGCTTGAATTTGATTCGGTGAAGAAGATTATACATATGATATTAACTTACCTAAATGCTGTTCTTTTAGTCGGTAATGAAATGTCCAGATTTTAGATCAGCATCCACATCCCACATCCTCACAAACTTCATAAGTAGTTCAGAAATTGGCGTGCACAACAGAAAATGTACATGTAGCATGAAATGGACTCAAGGAAAATAAGAATATAGCTAACTTAAGACTTCTAGTTAGTTAGAAGCTATCCCTGAATTTATAGCTGAGCGTGCGCTTCATTTAATATTTCACATCATCAACATGGATGCCACATAGGTATTATGAGCTCAAAATTCATCTCGTAATATTTAATATATGCACCGAGTTCAGATATGGTATGGTGTGTTCAGAATTGTGAGACAAATGCCAAATCGAATTTACCTAGTTCTCAAAATACTGCGTGTATTTTTTTAAATAAAAGACATAGGTAAGTACCTAAACTTGTCTGACACTTCATAGAGAAGAAATAATACAGCACCCTGTTGCAGCTTACCCGCAGCAGCAGCAGGCTGCTGTACATACCTACATTACTTCTATGCTGACCTAAGGTATTTAATATGAGCGACAACGAGTTCGTTAGTTGAGAATGTATAAATCTGATTTTATTAAAATTAGTTATTAAGCCGGATGTAGCCAGTCTCGTATAGAGAATTTTAGGATTGTAGAAGTTATCAGTTGGTAGAATGTAAGCTCATTTCATTTCATACTGTACACTGTCACTGTAGTCTGTAGTATACATGTCAGTATTCTACCATCAAAAGCAATGGATGGAGTTTAAAATTTGTTAGATTACGAAGCTGCGGAATAGGAACAACATCAAACATGGTCGAGAAAGAAAAAGAATTTTCTAAAGTTAAGCCGGAAACCTGTCCCTTTCCTACTTTTTTTTATCTTTGTCCTTTCTTTCTCAGCATTCAGCCAAAAAAACTTTTACATTTCGACATTACTTTCTGACTATTGACATAACACGTCCACTCATTATTCATTCATCATTTATAAAAAAAATTCTGGATTCGTGTTCGTGAGTTACTAGCGTTTTTTAATACCAGTTTCGTCTTTCGTCGATAACGTTTAGTGAGACGAAATGAAATCACCTCGAATCGAAGCAGTAAAATCAGTTCGTCCATAAAAATTTCCGTATGGATTTTCTTTTATGTTTATTTCATTAGTCAAATCAATGATGGCATCTGGCATAATCTCTCTGTGTAGCTGTAAGTAGTTGAAAAACACCGACTGAGTACTGGCCTAAATAAAAAATACTTTTGGTTACTTACGAACTTAACTACAGGCTTAAGCTAGCAAAGACAGGAAAAGGAATTGGAAGGGGACTTAACTGAACTAAAGTAAGAAAGAATGACCAGAACTGGTCAAGTGAAATTTGAGACAAC
Source organism: Ceratophysella denticulata (assembly GCA_034694925.1). Taxonomy (NCBI): domain Eukaryota; kingdom Metazoa; phylum Arthropoda; class Collembola; order Poduromorpha; family Hypogastruridae; genus Ceratophysella; species Ceratophysella denticulata. The sequence goes on from JAQFYT010000891.1 coordinate 2,779, forward strand.
CTTCAACCTTGTTAAGCTTAGGAACTGCTACCTTTTTACCTTACGGACGGTTACGGCACACAGAAGTAGTTGGGAGTATTTTCGGTAATTTTTAAAATTTGATAAGTATACATACCATGAAGGTCTTCACGATTTGTAGGGTTGGAGTTTGGAGTCGTAGGAATAATGTAATTTACATGATTCAGGTTAGAAGTCTTCATCAAATATCGATATTCTTATTTCTGAGGAGAGGAATGAGAATTTATAAACTGATGCCTGTTAAATGTGCACCTTTTGGGTTGATAGTATATGTAACCACAGACAGACTGAGGCTAACTAATTAGTATGTAATGATAATGAAATTTGAAATTCACATTCTTCTATTCAATTGCGAAAATACAGCAAGCATCATGCCTCGTCCTTATGGGGCTGGGCCTGGTCGTATGCCTCCAAATTACGCGTCCAACGGTCAAGCCGGCGGCAGTCCAAGCAATCCGCCTAGCCATCGCCACCCATACCCTCACTCTAATCATAATCCCAATGCAAGGAATTCAGATTATTATTCGTCTGACTCATTTGTGAATGCTTCAAAAGAAAGCATTTCGGCTGCACTGCAGTCAACCCTCGGTATTCCATCGAGTTCCAGGAATCCCAATGCACATCCATGCCCACCTTCCCGTTCCCGTCCGTTGTCCAATACCAACCATTCGCCCCCAGCAGAACATAGTTATCCAAATTCTAGAAGTAGTGAGCAGAATGTTCAGCGAGAGGGATTTCCCCGTGAAAATTGTAGTTATGCAAATAATACTCGGATGACCCCAACTGAAAGGCCCCAACAATACTCAACTACCTATTCCCAAAGAAACTATTACGAACAATCCTCCACAAATACCAATGAGAACCCGGAGTCCAACCGCGTTCTAAAGCAATCAGCCTATGAAGATGGCGGAGAAGACTTTGCGCAAAAATATGGGGGACAAGGACGAACCCCCAAGACTCGTCAGAATAACTACGGCTATTCGGACAGAGTTCAGACAACACGACAACCGAGTGAACGGTCTTATGTAAACCCGATAAGACCTAATAACTCAAGTCGGTAAACTCAAGATAACTAATGCTTAACATGACTCACCTAATTTTGTTGGTCTATTCACTCACAGCTTGTAGTACTAGTGTTAGTTTAATAATTGTATAATTAGTTATGGGATATATTTAATGCGGCACTGACAATGAGAATCATGAATTTGGCACTAGAATATCATGGATTGGCACTGACTTTGCTTTATATGATTTAGGTTCGACTTAGCGCCAGTTCATGATTCTCAGTGCCACTTCAATATTTTCAGTGCCGCATTAAATACCACCCATTAGTTATTAGCTCCTTATAGTCCGTAGTTATGCATTCATCTGATTACGTAAAGATTTGATTCTGGCTTGCAGAATTATTGGTATTACGTAATAAATAGTGTGTTGTTGCATTTAAGCATTTGGTATGATGTGTTTTGTCGGTGTTCGAATTTCGATGCAGGAGCAGCAGGAGGGCTTACTAAATACGTAACGTGGGTGGGGTTTGATCCTTATTTAGCACTGCACTGCATTTGTACCCATCATTGTTCGAATACGGCAAACATGGTTATGGCTTGTGTTCCCGTACCCATTGTTGATTCTTGCCTTGTTGTTGAAGTTATTACGTTTGGTCTTAACTTTGCTAACATGCTTATTTGTATACAGCTTCCTAATTGAATTTCGTGTCTAATTTACACTGTGTTAAAATATCTAGGGTTCACGAAGTGAAGAGGATTGAGCAATTGGATAGAAACATCGTGACGGAGCACAGGATTGTTCCTTTACAGCCCATCATGGCTCCGGGGACCCCTGCACCACCCACCATAGCATTCAATGACGACTTCTTTCGGAAATTCCGGGGCCTGGAGTGCTCCACTTGTTTTGAACACGTTGCTTTTCAAAAGCGTTCTGAGCCTGTACCACGGGCCTTGTACTGTTCTTTGAAATGCCTTTCAGTGGGCATGACGAACGAAGGCGAATATAGAACTGAGACGTAAGATGCTTTTTATCTTTCCTGGCTTTACTTTCAAGATTGAGGATGAATGCTCTAGAATGCATGGACTTCCGTAGTTCATTGAGAACTATCTATAAATCTTTGAACTATCTTTGACTGTGAAACATACATATGACACTGACGTTGTACTTTGCTATTTTGACTTCAACTTCACAGAACTAATGCTCCTGCCCATGTGAACCATATTGCTGTTCGGCAGCCCGCAGAACCTAAGCCTATCACCAGGGGCGGGGACGAAGTCAGAGCTCAGGCTCCTGCCCAAGTGGACTCTATTGATGCTCGGCAGCCCGCAGAACGTAAGCCTACCACTAGGGGCGGGGACGAATTCAGAACTAAGGCACCGGCCCAAGTGAACGGTATAGCTGCTCGGCAGCCCGCAGAAGCTAAGCCTACCACTAGGGGCGGGGACGAAGTCAGAACTCAGGCTCCTGCCCAAGTGAACCGTATTGCTGCTCGGCAGCCCGCAGAACCTAAGCCTACCACCAAGGACGGTGACGAAGTCAGACCTAATGCTCCTGCCCAAGTGAACCGTATTGCTGCTCAGCATCAGCAGCCCGCTGAACCTAAGCCCACCACTAGGAGCGGGGACGAAGTTAGAACTAAAACTAACGCTCCTGCCCAAGTGAACTGTACTGCTCGGCAGCCCGCTGAACCTAAGCCTACCACTAAGGACGGGGACGAATTCAGAGCTCGTCCTACTCCAGCCGTGGTCAAATCAAATCCATTTACGGATAAAATCACCGCCCCCACCCCATTGTTGCCCAAAACACGTCCGTCAGCTCCAATTCCTGCTCGGAAGAAGTACATGCTCAAGGACTTGCCGCTCACTGAAGCCATTCAGCCGAATGGAGCTGTCAAGGTTGCCTTCGTTTGGAACATGACGAAGTATTTCGTGGTAGCTGATGACGACGCTTCAACGGCTCTGAATGTTCAAACCATCATTGCAAATGTGATTGCAGGATGTAAGTACAATGTAAAAGCTATTATAACTCCCACCCCACTCAGGACCATAATCAGAATTTCATCCATTTTATACTTGTTTGTAATAGGCGCGACATTGGAGAAGAACGAAGTCCCGGAAGTTGGTGAGGTGCTTCTTGGAGATTATGGCGATCATGACTACTACCGAGCTGTAGTGCAAGAAGTCCACAAGATCAGTAAGACTTGCCGAGTTGAGTTTTTGGATTTTGGGGACACTGCAACAAATACCTTTGGTATGCTTCGGATTCCCACTGAGCAGTTGATGGAGGTAACCTCTTAACTTTACTCTTTTGCTTCATTTGTCATGATTCGACTTAGTTTGTCCCTCGTTGTTGATTCATGTTTTGCACTTGTAGCTCCCTATCTATGGATTGACTGTGAACATGGTTCTTACGGAAAAGTCTCCCCCAGAAGAAATCACGAAGGAAGCTCCTGTGCAGTTTAAGAAACTGCTGCTCAAGCCGTTGCAGATTGAATTTGTATGTTCCTTCTCTTCCTATAATACTACTAATACTAATTATGAGTCGTAAATTGATTGACTGACTGAGAATACTTGCATCTGCTGGTTGTTTAGGTGGACAAGTTTGAACGTGAGGGAATGGTTCGCTTGTGGCATACTGAGCACGATACTCTGAATGACATTGTGGACACCATGTTCAATCATTACCATGATACCGGATCATTGCTCTAAGACTCTCGGAACTGCCCTACAGGGAGGGATTAGATTCGTCCTGGAATCTGCTGACACTCTTCTACAAAAATGACCTTATATCCTAATTCTATATTCTTATTCAATTGACTACTTTCTGGTTTTTACAATTCTCCTCAGCTGACATACTCTTGCTGTTTTCGATAAAATAATAGTTATACATAGTTGACTTTACGGGTAGACCAACCACAGATGTTATGTTAGATATTCTGAAAAGGTATGGTCGATGAATACTTAATAAAATATACACAATTGTTCAATTAAATACAAAGGATAATACTACTCGACCGAAACAAAGCGGTATTTTATTCCCATATTTATTTCCACGCGTAAACACACAATATCTACTCGCTACTTTTCACTACAACGAAAGTCATAATTTACTTTGCAGAAACAGAAACATTCCTAAAAAAGACTGAAGACTAGTTGGAATGTTACGGTGAAATACGGGAAATAACCATCTTAACAATTTACAGTATGAAGTAAGTTTTTTTTTTCATTTTTAGACACTACATGAGAAAATGCGATACGATACAGAAAGGAGCAGTCGATTCATGCTTGGAATTCCAGGTAGTGGGAGTAGGTCTGAGTGTCCTCACTAATTCTGTTATATGGTATCCCAATTTTGACTGATGAGCAGGGCAGTTTTCTGATCGACAATAGGGCCAATGAGTGGATTCATCTGAGCCATGTAGCAGCAGAGCCAACTGAAAAGAAAAAGATCAATATTTACCTGGCCTAATTTAAACAAGTTTTGGCCTAAACGTTTTGACAAGTTTTGTCCTAATAAAACGACGTTTTCATGTTGTTAATTTAATTTTATTGAAATTAGTTACGTGATTTAAGCTAAGAAAGGTTAGATTAAGTGTATTCAAGTTAGGCTAGGTTTAAAAAGCCGAAAAAGATGAAAACGTCGTTTTTTTTATGACAAACCTTGTCAAAAAGTTTAGGCCAAAACTTGGTTTAATAAGGCCACTTAAATTGACACCCAAAGGAAAACAGTAAATTAGATATCGATATTGTATTGTACTGTTGGGAATAAGTGGTATGAAATAGCTTCCCTGGGCAGCTAGCAGCTAATTAGCCTCCCTGCTGTGAGGCTGATTATAATTATGTACATTGTATGTATGTCTGCACTTACAATAACCAACACGTCGCTCCTGTTAGCATCAGGACTAGGCGGAGGACTCTGAAAATAAAACAAATTATTTGTTAGATCTAAAATACTAAAATCTAAACTTCCAACTTTACAATGAACGACAAACGATGAGGTTCACATTTTTTGTTATTCTATTCGTGTTGTAATAATTACAATAATTATTCATATTATGTTTCGTATAAAATTAAGATATTCCGATTAACGGTAATAATACAACGGTTGACGGTGACTGGTGACTGGACAATGAGAAATGAGAAATGACGTACCCTTGATTGGGTCCCTTTGGGACGAGGAACGGAAGGACGATTCCCACGGCTCCCCACAGAATCGTGAAGAAGAGAACGGGCAGGGCAGCTGCACCCATCCTAATTACTTAAATCCTCTAAATTACGAACAATAATTAAGAAGGCCCAATGTCAAAGGTCAAATGAAATTGACTAACTTCCACACCACAACCAATAATGTCAAATGTACTTTGGTGACAGGTTTTTGTGCGAATACACCAGAATACACCCTGAATTTTAGGAATTCAAATTCCCTGCCTCAGCCTCGCCCTCACACTCAATCGCCTCGCTAGATGGCCACGGACCAAGCTTCAACTCCTTAGACACACGAACACAACAGGTGATTGGTAAACCCAGGGTGACTCCAGCTTAGGTTGGCTTTCTCGGTTAGTTTTAATTGGGTAAACCTAATTTGCAATTCAGATTGAAACGGATACGAACAAATTCTTGGAATTTTTTAATTATTAGACCCACAAAAGACAAAGTTGTATAAAATTACACCGTTCAAAATAGTTTTTTATTCGATTTTTTTGAATATCAGAGAAAACTAAAGCTCTATTTAGGTTTAGAAATATATATAATGGTACGAAAGCATTTATCTTTGAAAAGTAGGTAGCATAAGACTAAAGTAAAAATGTCAAATATCAATTCACGTAGCACAAGCACAACTGATCAGTAGCTGACAGGAAATAAAGTAAGCAGAGAGAGCTATGAAGGGTGTTAAGTCTTGGAAAAGTGGAGCTGGAGCCTGGAATGCCTGGGTGACCTGAAATACTTCAAAGTCCGTGGCGGAGAAAAGTATTTGGACTTCGGCACCGGAGCCTTCACACCACCCTCCAGGTACTCAAAGACCCAAAACCACCACACGTTCGAATGATAATTGAACTCTGTCCTCGCCTGAAAACCAATCAACACAATTAAACACGGTCAAGTCCGAAAAGTCTCATTGTCAGTCTCAGTATGCGTATAATTAGAAAAATAGAACTCGTCTTGTACCTTGAGACATATATTATTGGCTAGAGTGTGGTATGTCCAGAACATCCGCGTGGCCGCATAATAGCCAATGAGAACGTCAATGGAATAGTGACCCCGGGCTAGCAGAATGACCACCATTCCAGTGCAAGTCATGGCCCCCGAGATCCAATGAATATAGTAATACTTCTCGGGTGAATCTGATAGATAATTTAGTGAAAATTTCAAGATTGGAATTTAGAATTGCACCAAACAAGCACGCAAATCGCATAACATCTTTTTTCTCTCAACTTACATTCTTTCAGAAAAAGATATCCGTGAACGAGAAGGGCTGTATGGCCTGAATAAATGTAATCTCCGCAGGAATCCTTTCTACCGGAAATCTGCATCCCACCTCCAATGAGGAGGTCAGAGACGCGCTTGAAAATTGCAGCGGCGGACGTGGAGTTTAGTTTGGGTTTACAGTAAACCGTGTTATTGGCCACCGGAAGAACCGTTACGAACATGGTGATGGAACGCATCATGTACAAAATGGACATTACGAAGAAGGCTCGTCTTGCTATGATCCACCTGTATTACATATGTCCGAAATTAGACTAAATCCCAATCTACCATTATGTCGTTCATAACCTTTGTCAGTTGAATAATTCCCAACTGACAACTCAATTAAAATCAGTCATTATCTATCAAAAAGACGTATACGCTAAGTAGAGGTTCAGGACGGGACTAAAATAATAGCTCCTACTAGTACAGCCTTTCTGTCTGTGTTCTTGATTCAGATTGTGTCATAGTAAAAAAACGAACCAGTGAAAGTTGTACCTAAGTTCTATTCAATTGAAACGCTTTATTTGAGCGACTATGGCTTTGAAAATGCCGTCCCTCCTCCCCATGAACAGAGAAAAGCATTTGTAGACTTACAACGTACATACACATAAGTATAGCGCCTAAAGTAAATATTATTAAGTACACCTATATCAAATATCGTATGTTAAATGCTTTAGCTTGGAGCTCAGCTCATAGCCGAACTAATCCTATAAATTATTCAGCAATACAAAGTTTTCTAAAGCGACCAGACCTTGCCGGATTGGGTTATATGGAACTCAGGCGAATTGTATCGGATCTTGGTATACCACGCAAAAAACGTTGATTTCATTGAAATTATGCACTTCTGCAGTGACCCAGAGATGGGTCATCGACTCTAAAGACAATAATGGTTTAATCATAAGATGCACTGGATTGTCCAACGGTACGCAAAAAAAGAGAAAAACACGAGCGCATCGATATCGAAATTTCAAAATCACAGTAAGATGCGATTAATCAAAATTCCAATAAAGCACGTATGGTACCCCCTCAACTGACCTGTGCTTGTGGAAGAGGATGATGACGAGAGAGGCGAGAATCGTGATGAGGACGAAGACGTCGGGAAGACGCATGAGCTGCGGAATCTCGATGAGGTTATCGAGAATGAAATCTGGGAGTGGTGGGACCTTGTCTCGGTCCGGCACTCGGTCATGGGTCATCGCAATTGAAATGGAGTTGAGCACGAAGCTCAGAGTCATCAGCCCAAACGCTACCAGCGTCTTCTGCTTCTCTTTTGGAAACTCCGGGCGTGCGTCTTTCCCCGGCGTCAGAATTGGAATTTTAGACCACAACTTGTCCTTGAAATTCTTGTTTAGGTCCTGAAAATTGCATAACAATAAATTAAATTAATATTCTAAGGCAATCCTCAATTCACTGGTCGTCGCAGTTAACGTAGGTATACAAGGTTATATTAAGATTTGGTGCATTTATTTCAAAGGTCAGAATGTGACTCTGTTCAATTTATTATCTGAAGCTTTGGTGATTGATGTAAACGTCGGTTTTATGATTTGGTAACTATTTAGACTACTTTTAATTTACTAAAAACTGGAACTCACGTAATAACTCTCCTCTTCCTCAGGAGAGTCATCCGTTTGGTCAGAGTCGGAAGAGCGTGGATAAACTCCAGTCCGTGCATTCATAGGATCCTCTCCGTAGTCCATGAGCGGGATTCGCTGATGAGCAGCTTCCAAATTTTCCTCCTTGACTACCGACATCATCACTCCAACTCACACGTCTCGAAATAATGCTTTCTTCCGCAACTATAGAACCATGTCCAGATTTGACGAGCCTTATCGTGTCTCCGTCACAACACAGCTCAGCCCGATGTGTTTTCTTTCAGCTCACCTGCACAAAAGTGAGAAAAATTGAAAAATAACCTTCGATTGGAGCGATGGAAGGTAATGAAAACGGCGGAGAGTCACACGCGAGAGACAGACGTGGTGAGACTGGTGATAAGGGGTTGTGAAATGTGAAATTAAACTGATAAAGCCCCACATTGGTTCTTCGAGGTTGAAAATTTGCCAAAGCCAAGCCAGGTTGACACAGGAGAGGCAAACATTGCATTTTATTTATACTTGTTTTTTCATAATCTCGGCCTATGTTCCATATCTGATCTATTAGCGTTCCAGCCTCATTCTGGTCACACTTCAGGAACGGGGTAAGTAAGTAAGAGCAATTGACGGAGATAAGAGGCTGATAATGCCCGGGATGAATAATCCTCTCTAGTCTCGAGCTACCTACCTACGTCCAATAAACACGCGGAAAATGAGTAATGAGTGATAAATGGGCGGACAGGTTCTTGTCGGGACTGGGACACATGTTTGAGCCTCAGATTCGAGCCCCATGCCAAGAAAGCATTTTTCTATTAGTGTCACACGCGTCTCCGTTACAATCACAATTTTACGACAATTCGTTACGAGATCACACGGAGAGCTGTAATATTTAACTCACTAATAATGTGTGAGGTTAAGGAGAGCGACAATTTCGACACAGATTTCGGAATCCCACAAAATTTCATGCATCGGAATTAAGCTGCCAAATTCAGAACAATTATGTGTTACCTCTGCGCAATGTACATACATAGTTGTATACAATTATGTTTACGCGTATCTTTGGAATGTGACAAGATAAAGTGTAAACTTCAACTTGAACAAGCGCACATGGCAAGGCTTTTACATACATGGAGAATTTCAGCTAACAGTAGCACAGAGTTCTGAATAATCACGGACGTGGTCTGCGACCGCTAAATTCTGAGAGCAGTAGCGAATTGTTCGCAATCTACAATTAAGTTTATGTTAGGTTCCCTATCCTTGTTTTTGTGCTATAAATTTGTGATACTTTGTCCTGTCCATACTTTCTCAAAGATCTCTAGAGCTTTAACAAATGATCTGTGGTCTCTTTGAAAGTTGTGGCTCCCAATTTGTCGCGTTACGACCAATTATCGTACAAAGTCAAAAAAGTATATGCCAGGGCCAGGCGCTATAAACATGACTCGTAGCAACGACGCCACTATTTTACCGACACTTCTTTGCAAATTGCAATATTTATTGAATAGCAAATACGGAAAAATTTACACTGAAATTCTTAGCCTTGACCAGTTAACCGTGCCGAGGTAATTCCGGATTTGATACTGGACTCAAGTCAGGTGTAGCTGTTGTTCAGGGCTACTGGATAGATATAGAGGGAAGATAGGGGACTACAATGGACTCCACAGAGGTTGCATTGATACATAGTATGGAGAGTGGATGGCATTGAAACCGCCATGGATGGGTATCTTCTGCTGCGGAATATTAGAATGAAAATGTGTTGTCGAGTCAAGTCAAGACCGGTTATTGCATAAGATATGATCACATTACATAATCCTGGTCTACGAGCAACAGTGAAGTGATGCTCATTTCCAAGGAAGACGAGCTCTCGAAAATACTAATTTGCAGAAGGTGAACAAAGAGAAAAGGCAGTTCTACACTTTATCATGATATTTGGCATTAATAAATCCACCGTTGTTGCTGGTGTGTATCCGGTGACCTCGCCCAACTTCCCAATATAACTAAATACTAAACCCCGCTGTTGACATTTAGTTGGGAGCATGAGAAAGGACAAAGTCACGTTGTTTGAACGAACTAAAAGCTTTACCTCATTCACTCGCCTCTGCTCTGCCGCCGTCATCTAGTCAGACAGCTGGCCAATTAGTGCTCGTGTCAAACTTGCAAACAATTATACGTATTCAACAGGTGTATAGCATTAGCATAATTCTGGTCCTTGAGTACGAATGCAGAATTTGTCTATCCAGGTTTTTTTGGTGAATATACAGGATTCAGTTTTCACGGAAAATCAATCTTTCTAACCATAACCTAACTGAACAACGTTTTTATTAAAGTTTCGATTTGTTGGAATACGATATTGCGCTGGGACTTTACCTTTGGACATTAAATATGAACTGACAAGCACATAGGTACTTTGATATATAGACTAGCTAGTTTAATTAATTGAAAAGTGACTCTTGCAAAAAAAAAATTAAACCTATTGTAGAAAATTATTAGCTTAATGCACATTGAAAATTGGAGTTATGTATGTTTTATAGAGTTATATATGTTGGGCACAGCTTTAAATCTTATTCATTGAGGTGCTGCAAATGCAAACAATTATTCGATTCAATGCTATATTAAACGTTAGCAATATTCCACCGCGTTTTTGCTTGTGGGAGACTGAGGTTGATTGGGTTCAGGTGGATACGACTAGTACATTACCTACTACTTGCTGTAATATTGCTTAAACGTGAATATATTGCTTCAGTGTACCGTAATCTGCAATGTATTTTTTACTATTATTTCATTTCCTTCCGCCGAGAAATTACTCCGCATTTCCGTTGAAATTCGGAATGACTAATCATACCAAAGTACAAACTCGTACATAGTACAACGGAATTGTGCTGATTATTACTGCCGATTTACAACAAGGACAGATTGGAAGCTCTTAAATTAAAAGTATATCCCGTACCCCACCATAACCGGTTTCAAGTCCTTATCCTTACTTAGGTTCGCTTTCTGCGGAAGCTTCACACGGAAATATGTGAACCGTAAACAATTCTTTGCTCTCTTACTCACTCCACTTGATTAGCTGAGCCAGAAGATCAAATTAAGATTTAGATAATGTGGCCAATATTAGTAAAATAGTCAATTATTGATCAATTCATACCTATGATCCCTCCAGTAATGACACAGTATTAATCACCAGCACTGTTGACAAATTTTAGCAACATTTGATTTTTAATTAGCACGTAGGACGTTCTACCAAGTGTTTATTTACAAACGGTTTAGGTTATCCTAAGCTCTGATTACGAATTGCGAACATGGACACAAGACTCAGCTCGAGGCAGAAGTAGTATATGAACATCAACTGGCGACAAAAACTCTTGATTTTACTCACGGTACCTACCGCTTATTGCCAAGTCGAGTCAGGCACACACGGTCAATTAGTCACATTTATACTGGCATTACTCGTTGATTAACGTCAAGGTCCACTATTGATCATTCTGACGCTAATTTTGTTATTCTGAGATAATTGAACAGAAATTCAAGTGCAAATTGCTTGAATAGAGCTTAAAACACCCATTTCTATGCTACAGAGCCCACGCTTGAGGAAAACTTCTTATTGTTCCTACATCCTTATATTGTATTTCACTTGAGCGAGTGGCAGGTCGAGTATCTCTATCTACTATCTATGTACTATCTGTCTATGCATATTAGAGGAAACTACTTAGAAAGTGTGTGGTAAGGTGGCTATGAGCATGCTAACCTACAGCATGGCTTGGGTACTGGCCTAGTCTAGGATTACCTAATGCCCCGTGTCACAAAAGCCATGTTCTACAACGTTCCCTACCTATTGGCATTTCCTGAATCACATAAATAACTAACCAAGCTGGTCTGTCCTCTTTTTTTCGCTAGAGCTACTTGGCGTTTGGCGTATGCCTTTTTTTCCTTCCACAATTCACAACCCACTTGAAGACACTTTCCTGCATTCATTCATGCAAAGCCCAAAGTATTGTCCTACAATGTGTACCTGCTTGTTTGGGAAGAAGTACTGCTGGTTTTCCCATCCACTTAGCAGCAGTAGGTAAGAAGGCGAAAAGTCCACCTGAACTCAACTCAACTGGACAGACTGGATGAACCTCTTTGCTCCAGTTTTTTTTTTCAATTGGAAAACGACTCCACGTCCAATTTGCTAAAAGAGGCGGAGAACGAAGCCTTTCAATCCAAATGAGTTTTTGGTCAATCATCCAAATCCAAGCACTCCTAGCTAGCTCTATTTATGACTTTTTCAAAGCATTTTCAAGCAAATTCCAATTCCTGTCAAGTCCTGAAATTAGTCCAATTTAGCAAATATATTTACATGTTTTCATCAGCAAAGGCACTTGGACAAACTTTATACGACCTAAGAAAACAATTTAAGAAGTCAGGGATAGGTACAATTTCTTAAATCAAGAAAAAAGCGTTTGTGAATCTATGATTCTGGTAGGAATAGACCAATCTAAGTTGTTTTGCTGGAACTTTTCCTTGTAGCGATTGTGCTCTACGTCTTCTTTGGGTGTTGACGGATCAGTGGCTCTAAATAATTCCACATATTAAAATCTTCTTCAAACAACGAATTTTAAGTTTTGGGATGAATTTCATGGCGATAATCCCATAATCGACCTCAGGGTCATTACATTTTGAGCTCTGCACAAACACATTAATAAACACATTATTGAATTGAATTGAATTGAATTATTAGCTCTGCATGATAACGTTATAGAGAAGATTAGCTTTCTCTTCTCGGAACCTCCGATTTCGGTCTGTTGAAAATGCCGTGAGCATAAGTTCAATTTAGTAATTCAGTTTGGTTATTCATTCTACAACGCACAACGCACCGGATGCCTGACCTTGATACTTCTGATACTTTCAACATTACGCATTTCCGTTGTCATCTGGTAAATGTTAGGCTTGCGTTTGTGTTGTCGTTGTAGGGATGGTAAATTATCTAAAATATATTATATTTAAATCCCCCAGGCAGGCTTAGTGAATAAAGTAGGAATAGCACACTATACTGTACTCGTATGAGCGGACATAAAACATGAATAAAATTATATGTGAACTATAGTTAAGATTAGAGGAATATGCTGTGAAATGGTTCTACAGTAGATACTGGTTTGATGGGTTTGAATTTGAATCTAAACGGTAATTTAAAGATGACAACGCCAATGGAAACTAAACCTATTGTGAAGTGTATAGTTCTACATATTTGCTCCGTAAGATATTTCTCCCAGCCTGTTTGGTAATTAATTCTCGCTGGGCTGATTTGGTTAGAAGTACCTACTGTAACTTGCAGTTTCTTGGCACTTAAGAAGTTGGTTACATATTTCATGTGCGTTGTGAACGTGTGGACCCGACTTAATTCACTTTGTTCGGTTAGTAGGCAATCATGGTACCTACCAAAGGTTACATTACATCGGTCTTGTAAAATTTGGAATTCTGTAACTAAAAATTGGAATATTCATTCGGATAAGGATACTGAACGTTTTATAAATTTAATTAAATTTAAAGTAATGTTATATAATTATTTGGTTCAAGATAGGAAAAGTATTTGGCTTAAACTCTATAAGTAAACTAGGTATCTGTAATTATTTGGTCAATATTTTCTCTATTAATTATTATTTCTGTATAATTTCTGTATATAAGTATACTTATTCAAAGGATGACAACCAGATCAGTTCGTTCAAACAGCATAGATGTTCTTTATATTTGTCTGTGTTTATGTGTATGAGGATTAAAGTACGGGGAATGTCCTGCTGCAGGAGGTACCAGGCTTTTTAGTAAAATTAGTATTATGGTCTCCACGTGTGTGTGCCAGATTGTGACTTCAGTTCAGAAAAGTCAGAGTCAAGCTGAACTTGTAACCAGGCGTTCTCTGTTTTCTGTATAACAGTTGCTGACTGACTGTTGTGGTTGATCTTGTTGCCTTATCTCAAGGAAGTAGAGGTTACGCTCTAAAACAAACAGGTTTAGGTTAAGGATTTCCGTATATTACGACGATAAACCATTCCGTAACCATTTTCAAACTTTATTCCGCTCAGTGACGCTGAAACTTGGAAGAGTCAACATTTTTCTAAAATCTAAAAATCACAAACCTGGTCAGAAATAGTCTTATAAACGTAAACACAATTACGGTATTTGAATCATAATAGCAAATATTTGAAATAAATAAGGTCTTGTGTACAATTTTGAGTAAACTTGTAACACACGAAGTACAAAAAAAGACTCAATGGATTTCGTCATTTTCGGCATTATAATTTATAATAATCGCAAACACGGAAAATTTTGAATCTCCAGGAATCTAGCGGATGACAGAAGATTGTGAAACGCAGCGCGATAGCCAGTACACAATAAAGCATAATTGTTGAATTTGCATGATTGATGCATTGTTTTGTTTAAAATTCTTTCGGTTTGCTTTCGTGTTACAAAAGTTAGCAGGCTTGTGTATTCAGATTTCTGTATTACAACTAAACTTCCAAAAAATAATCTTTAATAGAATGAAATTTCTGATGTCATTTGGCTATTCTACCTCTTTGTACTTGTACTTAGAATGCTGATCTTATTAAGACACTATAATAAAAGCTCAATCAATCAATCAATCAATCAATCTGATCAAGTTTAAGCTGACGTTAACGCAGTCATCTTCCCGTAGTACCTTAAGGCCCAATCAACAGTAGGTACTCAGAGTGTATACAGTAAGATAATAATAAGAATTAAGTTGTTATAATGAATGCATCATTGATTAAAAATTCGAATCTAGTACATAAATACTACATTGCATACTATTAAATATGCATGTTAATCATATATTTTAGCTTTTGGAATTATTTTGGGATTACTTTTCGTGCTCTAAGACAGACAAACGTGTTTGGGACTTTTAAGCCACCAACAATATGAAAATCATCACAATGTCCTGATTATGTAACTTATTCCGGACTTTCTTGAAATTGTAAAATGAAAGTATTTTACTGAATATTCGCGCAACTTGGTTGGAAAGTTTACTCAATTCCAGGTTTCCAGTTATATATTTCTACAATTTAAAAAGTCTCCATGTATTCGAAACCGAGCCAAGGGTTTTGTTTAGAATTTTCGTATTCCCAGTTGGAAAAAAGCTTAGTTGGCTGTAACTACTCTAGCGTTGCTGTAGCTTAGGAGACGCAGGCTGGGAGCCTAGAAAAAGCGTTGGTTCGGGATCAATTTCGTTCAATTAAGTTTTATGATTAGGAGGGTTGGGCCCTCTCCCTGTTGCCTGCCTTGCTCAGCCTCTCCTGCCGCCTCTCTTCCATCGATTCTGAATTTGTAAAACCCATGCAAAGACGTACACACTTTTACTTCTGCCACTACACTACTACTACCAAACCAAGCCCAGTCCCAGCCTTTTGGCACGGCAAAAAAAAACAATATAATAACCTAGTACAGTAGCCAAACCCATGCAGGCCAAGGAACAAGCCCAAGCCAAAACTATAAAAGCCTTATTTTCACACAGAGAAGGAAACTCTATTTGGATTTGAATTGGAAACCAAAGCATTTTGGATTCCATTGTATTTATTAGAACCTCCATTCCATCATCCTTCCTAATGCTAACTAATTCAGGCAGAAAGATCTCTCTCCAAGATGCTCTTGTGCAGTCAAAACTAGAAGTAACCCGAGATCCCAAAGAGGGGAAGAAAAATTTTGTGATTTTTTCTCTTTAAAATCCCTGTAGCGCATAATACCAGGTTCCTTGTTGAGGAAAAAACGGGAATTTAAGGGTTTGCTAGCTATTGGGTTCCTCCAAGGCTCTCAGGTAAGTAAGAGCATGGAGTTAGCGTAGATGAGAACCTTTTTCTTATGGCTGCCGGGGCTGGGCTGAACAATGGAAGCTGGTTGTTGGAAGGAATAAGGAATGAGCCGAGTCCACGGTGGTGCAGTAGAAGGTCATGCCCGGAGTGGGGCTGCGGGACAAGGGGTTCTTCTTTTCGGGCTCCTGGCTGCCTAGGGTGGAGCTGGTCTGGATTTGCATTACACTGCATTGGATTGCAGTCAGAAACAGAAAACAGAAAAGCAGCCCCTTAGTTTTTTGTGTGTGTGAGAGAAGAGCGTCTTTGGGATTGCATAAATAAAAGTGAATTGAGGAGGGCAGCGGACTCTTCTGAATTCTATGCTGCTGGGAAGAGACCCAAGAAGACAGAAAGAAAAATTCTCTTTCAAACAGCCCTGCCTGCTCTTCTGCTGGCATGGCTCTCTGGGATCTCGAGCTGGGTTTTTTCGGGTAAGGAAAAAATGCTGAGATGGGGACGAGATTAAAGTTGTGGGGAAAGGGGGAAGCCCTATGAGACTGCCATGTAGTCAGTTGAGTAGTACATAGTAGTCTCTGCACTCCTCCGTGGAGAAGCGATGAACAGGGTTTTGGCCACGAAGAATCCACTTGGCTTGACTCTCTCTGTTGTCCTTTCCGTACGCACTTCTTCCATCCACCACCGTCCATGCGTGAGAGCTCCCCTTCCTCTCCTGCCTGCTCTTGGGCCGTAGTGCCCAGTAGTGCCCGTCGGGAGGTCGTGCCAGACCCTAGCCTTCCCGTGCCCCGAGCGGACACAGGGCACCCCAGCCCAAGCCAGCTAAACCCACTCACTGCCCCCCTTATTAGGTCACTCTCAGGTCAAGCCATGAGTTTGCTGGACCTCAGTGCTCGGGTCGTTGCCCGGAACTTCCCGTTCCAGTATATTGAGGAGCTCTACGCCCAAATCCCGACCCCCGTCATCCTGTCCATCGTGAAGGAGGCTTTTCCGCAGTCCGAGGCCGAAGTCCGGGTCTACGCCGGCGGCGGTTGGGAAGGGGGTCTCGGGAACTGGGAACGGGGTCAAGGGATTCTGGACACGGCGCAGGGTGTTTCAAAGGTCGTCCAAGTCGGTGAGTCATGGAGTTGAATAATAGTGTCTGGCATAGAGGGGTGGATCCGGATCTGGATGAGTGGGTAACGGGCTTTCTCCCGAGTGAAAGTTGTGACAGGACGTGTGACGTGGCTATTTATATGAAGTGGAGTGCGTGGAGAGAGAGTGAAAGTCGGGTGCATCCTCCCTCGAGTCAGTCCGTGCATTTTGTTCTGATGAGGCTATTTATAGAATATTCCGTGCATTACCCTCTCGGCTCCTGCCTGGTTTTAATCGGGTGGCATTTTTCGATGCATTGAGAAAATAGAATGTGCGTTAGAAATGAGGACTTTTGCATTGAGAAATGGACTT
>JAQFYT010000892.1:0-20078 GCA_034694925.1 Ceratophysella denticulata
AACAACAATAGGCCGCTATGCACCGAACAAAGCATTCCCATTGCTCTTTTCCTTGTTGCTAACAGCAACAGACCGAAATATGCAAAACGCGTAAACAAATCATCAGCTCGAGCAGTTCAGTCCGAGTTCGCAAACTCTGCCCGAATTGATGGAGCTTTTTTTCTAGGCCCGAAGGTGGTCAGTTCCCAGTGAACCTATATATGTATATACCCTGGTCTATTGATCACTCTGTGTACAAACAGGAAGTGTGAATGCTTTCTTTCTCTTTGCACTACGGGAAATCACACGTTCACTGAATGATTTAACTAATTGCTTTATTATTTTGAATAGGAACAAGAAGTTGGAAATCAAAATGCAAAAAGAACGAAGCTTTAAATTGGAAAAAGGTTCGGGAGAAGTTCGTGTGTATAATGAGGGAGCGATGCGTCACAATGCTGCGGTTGTTGAGTACTGTCGGACGTGTACGGCAGTCTTTTCTGGAATGGGAGCCGGAATTCTTGGACTGACAGGGTTATATGGATTCGGCTTCTATTTCTTGGCAGTTATTGGACTTTGGCTTATTCTGATTGCCAAGGCTGGTACCAACTATCAGAGTTATTTCACATCTCGTCGAGCTCTTCTGACCAATGGATTTTTCGGTGCTCTGTTTACCTACATTCTTTGCTGGACTTTTGCCTATGGAATGGTCCATGTGTATTAAAAACAAAGTTAATTTTCATACTATAAAATCTTATATCAAGTCAAGCTATCGTAGAGTCGATCGGTTAGCGTAGCACCACCATTTAAGAACTCTTGTATCCTGTTGTACCTATCATTTCTAAAATAAATGCTTTGATGTAAATATTTTTAGCCAATTTTTCTCAATTTTTCGCCATATTAGCATGAGTAACGACTCGATGCGGCGCAGCGAAATAGCGGTACACTGTTATATGGTTTAATTAAAGAAGTATTGACGACACTCAGCTTCAGCTGGAATATTTTTTAATGAGTTAGTCCATACTCAATTTATTCAGTTACTCTCTAGTGCATAGAATATTTTCGATCAGGTGAACGACTTTCGTAAAGCTTCCCTAGTTTATAAAATGTGATGTATATAAATATAGGTTGGTATTATTTTGTTATTAGGTCTGGTCAAGTCAACTACTAGAGTAGAATTTAGAATTGCATATTTCATGAATTGAAATAATACGTAAGTATAGAAACTCGTTTTTATAACCCAACAACGCAACACTTTTCAACAATTATTATGCATGTACGAATGCGCAGCCAATGTTAACTATTTTCGAAACTTTAAATCATATGATGCCGCTCGTCCAGCATCATGGTACATGGTACAATTGAACAGAATGCCACTTCGGTGGTCGACTAATTGTAAGATCGAGTAGATCTTATTAAAGCTAAATTAATTTGAATTGTGTACACACATTAGGCATTAATTTATCTGAATATCATATTCACATATTGCGATAGTTCATAATTTTATGGGTTAGGTAGGAACAAGCAGTTGGGAGTTAAATATTTCTATTTTCAATTCATAAATCTCTTGAACCGATCACTCAACGACATGGATGAATAAGAAACTGAGACAGTGGGAGTAGCTGGTGGTGAGATGTCATACTTGTCTTCTCCCCGAAGTCTTCGCCCTTGTTCCTGAATGTAAGAGATGTGACTCTGGATTTTTGGGTCTAGCCCCGACGGGAGTCTAACCTCTCCACGGTCAAAGTCAGCATTATTGCTTGGACGTCGAGGTGGTGTGTTCTGGATTCTTCGCATGGGGATGCTCCATTCTTCTTCTCGCTCTTCATCATTCAGAAATTCTCGACGGTAACCGCCTGATCTCGGCTGAGGAGGCGAACCTCGAACATAAGTTTGTGACCAGTTTTGACTTCCCTGTCGGATATCTCTTCCACCACGGCCAGATCTACCCCTTCCCCTTCGTGAAGGATAGGATGAGCGTACATCTTGCGAAATTGCACCGAGATTCTCCAGTCTTCCTTGACCCCTATTACAGAGCATAGAAATGGAATGAAGTATTTATTGGATTTAGAATACACCTAAAACAGAAGGGTTCCGATTCTCCTCGTACCTGAACATGGGAGAATTGGATACTCCCTGACGAGCCATTTGCGCACGAATAATCTTTTGCTGAATATTAGCCCTATACTGACCAAGGTTTGCCTTTCGAGTAGTCATAAATCCAAATCGTCCAACTACAATACGACCAGTCCCGCGTACCCGTCCAGCCTATGGTAAACAAAAATAAATAATAACTGATCGTAAGAATAACTTAATTCAGATGACACTGAATTCCAAAAACCGAGCAAGAAACAAAATGCAATTGTAATTACCCTTCGACGCTGACCAAGATTGCCAACGTTTCTGGCAATTCGACTAGCAATCACCTCCCTTGCTCTTTGAACTCGTTTTCGTGCCAGTTGAAAGTTTCTTTGCCGATTAACGAATCTTCCGGGACTATTCAAGTTCTTGTAGTCACCATTGTATGCCCAAGTTCGTCTTCCCCTCTGATTCCGGCCAGGAATGAATTGTGGTAGTTGCCGAGAAGGCCCAGGTGCTTCGTAAGTATCATAATTCCGACGATACTGCTGATTTGGTATCTGATTCATATACAACCGTTTTCGAGACTTGCGTGGGCTCACAATCCCTCGAATGTTGCTACGATTGAATGGCTGCTTTCCACGAGCTCGAGTCTGATTCTATGAAACACAATATTGAATCTTATGGTTGGCTTCGAGCACACATACCTCGATGCTCAGAAAGTCAGAAACTAGTGACTATATTACACATGATACTATGGCATCGCATAAATATTACCGTAAATGTTTGATGATTCCGGCCTACTATTCATTCCCGGCATCCTGAGACCGGGCTACTTACTATTCGAAATGGATAATTTGCGATGTTGACTAACAAACTGTAGAAAGCTTAATAGATACTTTATTATTTCAAGTACTTTAAGTAATTTCCGTTAGGAACAAACAATACAAGGGTTATTGTACCAGCCCAGCCTTATTCAGAGGCACTGCTAGAGACCGATTCTACTACCTCAATGTCACTGTCTGAATCGACAACAACTTAGCTGTCTTCTACTTCTTCGTCATCCTCTTCTAATGTTAATTCTTCAATTCTGCAACATTCATGACTGCAACGCTACGCTCGATTGTATTACGATTTGAATAGTAGCCCGGGCTACTCTTCGAGACTGGGCTACTATTCGAGATGGGCTCTTAATCAAACATTTACGGTACATTCTCTAAACTCCAAATGCGAGTAATTAAAATTCCTTACCAATGGCAGGGATTGGTTGAAGTATCTGACATTTCCACGAGCTTGTTTAACAAACTGTTTCGACACTTTTCCTTGTCTTTGTCCATCAGCAGCCTAAACACGGAATATCATTAGATTTATATAGGCTTTACGTTGAATATAGACAAATAGCTGTCAAAATAAAGCTTCAAGTTCCAGATTCAATCAAATACTAAACCCTTGTATTTTTTTATACCTTGAACGTAAAATTTCTGGAAACTCGTCCTTGAAATTGCGGAGATCCTCTAATTGGTCTCGTTCGAAATCCTTTCACAACTTTCCCTTTCCCTTTCGCCTGTTTCAGCTGGCGTTCTTTCTTCTGTTTCTTGATGATGTCATCTATAAATAACAGGGGAGGTAGAGAGTGAGTACCTTTTTTTCGTGCAAATATACTGTAGATTCGGAGTTGAGTATTTATGAGGATAACCCCTATTGCTATCATTTAATGCATAATTTAGATTTACCGAGAGACATCGAAACGCTGTCGGCCATGTCTGTTTAGGTTGGAGACTTCAGACACTTGAAATTGTAGCTGAACAGCTGGCCCTTTATTGAAATCCTAAAACCATACATATAAGTAATACAAAATCAGATATGAATATACTACTCCATACTTTTAAAACGAAATCAAAGACGCGGACGCGGGATTACTGAACTTGTGTGGAGCAGGGGTTATTTTGCGAATAAACATGGCACACAAAGGTCAAGATCGAATTTGGTTGCCTGGTTTCGAATTTCAAATAACCACACCATAATAGCTAAGGAATGGCGAATACAAAGTGCGTAATCCATCCCTATCAACTGGAAGCAACGCACACCGCCGCCCTTGAAAAGCATTGAACCCGAAACACCCAGAGGGTTCACGTAAAAGTAAAACTAAAAGTTCTCTTCTTTCAATGAAACATTCCAAATGAAAAGAAAGTCAATTCAATTCCTACATTACCACTGTAACTGTCCAACGCTTAGAGTATAGATAAAAAGGCCCTTGGCACGCCAAGGCCCTAGTATCTATACCTACTCTAAGGTTCAACGTTGGATTTCAACTCTTATTCTTGGATATCAAATCAACTCTTGTATTTCAACTTTGCGAGAGCAATCGGATTGGGTTGGAGTTGGATATTGGGTCGCAGTCCCGGGATCTGGGATCTCTGGGATCCGGGTGTTATGTCAAGTCTCCACATGCCCCAGCTTGGGACACATGATCATATCATAATATCACAAGTACAATTAGGTTGAACCTTGGTTGAACTTACTATGTAGTGTGCGGGAGTGCGAGTGTGGTATCGCGCATGTATAACACAACAATGTCCCTATCCCTTATCCCTTCATGGCGCGATGGCCTTATCTAGGAATTATCCATTTAGCTCGAAGAATGGTTATGAAATGAATTATGAACCAAAGAACACTGCTTGTTGGTTTTGTTAACTGGTCGCATATGTAAATGGATTAGAGTCATGCATGCTTTTCGATTCCCAACCAGTGACCAGTATACAGTATAAGAATATGTGGACCTAGGCAAGCCAGCTGTGACCCCCTACCCTGAAGAATGAAGGCTACTGGCTACTTTTTGTATTAAGTACACTCATAGGTATCCAATTATTTTTATTGCTTAATGAAATCATTAAGTACTTAAGCACAAAACATAATGCTGTGGTAGTAACTGTCAGCTTTGGTACCGACCGTTAAATGCAGAGACAAGATATGAAGGCCAAATAATACTTTTTAGAAACCACTGCACAGCACAAACAAGAGAATAAACGACATTTAAGATATAGCCATTTCTGACATAATGGTAAGGTAAGGGAATCGGCATACCAGAAAATAAGAAATGGTACAAATTGAGCAGTACAGTGCTCTTATAATATCGTTTAACGATTTGTACCAATTGCACATCCATGGACACAACAGGGGTAATGGTAATATCCTCGTCAAGCCGCAGTGTGCGGCGCTCCATCGTCCTTGGTTGTTATAATTAACTGAAAGTCCCTGGTCTCAATGCAAGTTTTGCGACCGCGCGCGCGAGTGCAGCGAAGCGGGTTGTGGGAAGATGATGGAAGAAGGAGCGACAAATCACGCTCTCATGTGTCAGTGTTCTCGAAATTGTGCAGCGGTTGGTTGCTTTGCAAAAAAACGCGAAATATCATTTACTATTTATAAAGTACAAATGCTGAAGCTGAAATGAAGGCGCCAAGCCAAGGCTTCGGACATCGGTCAATGTTCCACAAACAACAAATGACAAACTCAAAGCAATCATATAACATTTGACATTGTATACAACAATCAACAATTATTGACAATTGACAATCACAATGGGTGTGAATAATTAATAACTGCGCTGTCAACTGCTCAGAGCATTGAAGGTCAATATAGCCAGCCAGATAGGTCAATTGTGACTTACCCCAACATTTGAATAAGGGTCAAATCAAAAATAACAAAATACAAGTAAGGTCAATAAAGGTCAAAGTTTACCTTTATTTTATCGCCACCGGTGACCTTTATACCTACTTCTAGCTTCAGCTCCGTATAATCCACCAGCACTGACGTACGGTCAACGGTCAAGCGTAAGATCTTCAATTAAGTTTGAACGCGTTAGATGTTAGAGCTCGCTGACTTGATTCCTAAACTCAAAACTGCTGACTGCACTGGACTTGATACACTGGACTGGTGAATGGTTGGAAGTTGGAAGGGCAAAGGGCCATGTACACAACCAACAACACAGACAAGACAACAGGATTCAGAGAATATGTAGAAGGCAGCGCAGCGCGAACTAATGACTCCACACACACACACACACACGATGGCTGAGAACGACGAGAGAGAGGGAGAAAGGGAAGATAAACTGCTATGCATATGCATTGCTGCTGTTATGTTATGTTGGCAGTTGGCATGTCGCACGTCACTTCCTTCTCATTTCGAGCCCACCTCATTCTGCTGCTACCCATTATGCCCCTTTTATCCCTTGAATGGTTGAGGTAAGGACGATGACCACGGTTAAACAAGCCGAATTCGGCCTTTTAGTTAAATGTAATCAACCGTCCTATGCCCCATATGTAGAAACTCTGGACTAGCATTTGGAACAATATCCTGAAAGCTGCATACACCATACTACCATGAGACACGATTCATTTCATTTTGCGTACATTCAATGTTTGTTTAAAAGTGACTCAAACTACCCTGCGTTTAATGAATTACGGTTTTAGCCATATGGGTATTTCAATTGTTTCCCATATAAGCATTATATTTTGCAATGTGCAGCTAAAATCAAATCGCTTATAATTTTAGACGAACGTAGTTCAGTTCCCTAACCCGAAATACACCCCTGATAATGGGTTCTAACCATGCTAGTTACAAACGCATGATGCCAATATTTATTACCCGGCCAGATACTAACGATTAACTTACACCAGGTGTTCGAGTACCATTTATACTAGCAAGGATGATTAGGAGTAACTAGAAAACAATAAGGATAATATTAAGCCATATTTCGTCAAATATCTATATACAATAAATGGATTCATGTAGTTGGAACTAACTTGCTCTTAGGAAATACAAATATCCTTTATCTAGAGATTGGAATAATAGCATAGCGATAGTGTTTTAGACTAATTAGTTTGGGTGCTTTGCTTAAGTATCCCATAACTGTCTTGGTATGTACCATTAATAATCGGTACATGTCGAGGTTTTTATCTCGACGTGTATACACCGATGTTACGTACATGTTAGCGTTTTTTTTACAAAGATTTATTTACTCTTCCACGTATTATGTGTTGGTCATACAAGTGTTAGCGATTGTTTTACGAAGGTTACATTCTACGACACGACGAGTGTGTGATTTTCATTGGGTGCATTGAGATTGACGGTAACAAAATTTTGAATCCTATTCCAATAATTAAAAATTTTAATTTACAATGTTTGGTTGAATGAATTCAAAATTCAATACGAATTATGATTCATGGGTTAACGGGTAGTATGAGCCTTACTTCAACCGAAGAATGCAATTTTGTATTTTTAGCATTACCTATGTTCTTCTGAGTCTGTATTACATTACGACCCATACTCCTCCCGTTTCTCTCCCAAGAAATCAACGCGGCTTAATTGGATGGCTACAGGGGCATGATGCGGTAAGTAGAGGTTCTCCTGCTGCGCCTCCATGTAGTGGGCTTGCTCCATGTGGAGAACTGAAATACTATAACGTTTATGATTAAGTTATATTTAATGATTAATTTTTAATGACTATAAATATTTGTTTGTTAAGTACTCCGTAGACTAAATAGCTGCGTACGAAAAAGGTAATTAACATGGAAAACATTACTGAAATGTGGTGATTCTATGCTATAAATTTGATTGACTGGAGAATAGCGAGGCCCTCAAACGGGAGGACCATGAACCAGTCAGTACATCGTGTGTTGAGCCGTGTCTTCCATTCTAACATTGCTCTGCCTCGCTTCTTTGCAGTTCTAGGCTCTGACATCTGACCGGAATCCAAGATGGTAAGTGACACTTTGGTACTCAATTAGTAGTAAGTAATCGCTTTAGTCAATGTACAAGAATTGACCTTCCATCATAGCGTAGCTAGGCTTGTTCAGAAATGGAGCTATAGGACAGTAATTTACGAATAATACGAAGCAATTTATTTGCCGGATTTGAACCGGTTTTTTTGAACAGCGTTTGTATGTAGGTAGCATGCTGTTCGGATTTCTGATCATGATCACGTAAGAAATATGAAATAGGAATGAAGTTAACGTCGAATAATGCCTAGCTTGGTTTATACCTGTATTTAGTAATATATTTAAATAGATGTCGATCGCACGCGCTATGTTGTATGTTGTATGTATGCTGGGTTGCGGCATACATAGCGTAATGTTGAATGTCTAAATTCCTGCGATAAACTAAGTAGCATTCAATATTTCGCATTCCGATATGTGTACAATACGTACGCTGAACGAACGTGGAAAAAAACAAATAAAAAATTAATTAATTTAGACCACAATACATTCAACATTGAACAAAATGTGAAATGTACCTCAAACAACTGATGTCTTAGTCTTAAGTAAGAGCAACCTTAAAGATCCTCATTTCCAATTTTCACCCGCCAGGTTTCCGTAGTCTTAATTACCTAATTGCCGGCGAACGAGAATTTTCTAAATTATGGCATATGGGGATCCTTCACTTTGTAGATATCACTTAATAGGTCATAATACTTTTTATTTCAGCTTATTTAGTTGAGTCGTTTTCGAATGAATGGCACCGTAGTGAAGTGGCCATGCTAATAGCATTGCCGTAATTATTTTACTGTAATTCAACCATTTAGTTTTAGCTGACGCGGATCCTTCAGTTTTTGGAGAATGCATTTAGCTTCATTTAGCAAGTTTTCCTGATTCAATTCGTTAATTGGGGGCAAAGTTAATGGCACCGAGCTGGACCCTTATTCTCATGAGTGAAATCCTCATTTTATATTCCCCTTAAGATTTACCATTGGCTACTTGATTTGTTGAATAGCCTCTTTATTTTAGAAATACATTTATTAGGTCATGCGTCATACAAACTTACTTAAAATTAATGTACCTACATATAATGGTTGGAGAACATTTAAAAAGAGGACGAGGACAAGCCTGGATAGATAGTGTGCATTCTGCGTCTTACCCCATTCGAAGCCCGAAAAAAGTTAAATATTTTTTCGGGTCAATTTGAGGGTAATATTAAAGTTCATTTCTCAACGGTCGCACCTGTGTTAGATATTCAGTACACTTCGTGCATTACCATGAGAGCTGACAATTTAAGCATTTCTGTATTGGATATCAGATAGAACTCCCGTAGTTCGGATTCAGAAGATATGTTTATATTAATGATTAAGTTCACCGGCTGACAGGTCTCTCTCTCCCTTCTGTTTGCTAACATCAAACTTCGCTCCGTTGCTCAATTTATATTTGATTTCTGTGAGATGCTTAATCCTAATCGCTATCATTTTAATGTCAATCATAGGCTCGTGGTCCTAAGAAACATTTGAAGCGTTTGAATGCTCCGAAGGCATGGATGTTGGACAAGTTGGGAGGTGTGTACGCTCCACGACCCAGCACTGGTCCCCACAAACTCCGGGAGTCTCTCCCTTTGGTCGTTTTTCTGAGAAATCGATTAAAGTATGCCTTGACCAAGGCTGAAGTGACCAAGATAGTCATGCAAAGACTCATCAAGGTTGACGGAAAAGTGCGAACGGATCCTACATACCCAGCTGGTTTCATGGGTAAGTTTAAAAATCCACTCTAGTTGACTTGAAGTTTATGCTGCAATTGTAATGCTCATCTATATATACTTTTGTCAAATGCATTGACAGATGTTGTTCAGATTGAAAAGACCAGCGAAAACTTTCGCCTGATCTACGACGTGAAAGGTCGATTCACCATTCACCGAATCACCGCCGAAGAAGCCAAGGTAAATATAAATCCCTGACTTGTTACATGGTGCAGTTCATTCATTCTATGATGTTAAAAAACTTAAGGCATAATCCAATGAATCAATTTGATTAATGAAATATACTGAGACGTAACGTACATAGTTGACTTCACAGCTGGGTGTAAAAACAGTCGTTTGAATTGTAATGATTTCGTTGTATTTTTAGTACAAGCTGTGCAAAGTGAAACGTGTGCAAGTTGGCCCCAAGGGAGTTCCATTCCTTGTGACGAATGACGGCCGTACTATTCGGTACCCTGATCCTTTGGTCAAGGTTCATGATACCATCCAGGTTGACATCTCCAGCGGCAAGATCACTGACTTTATTAAGTTCGAGGCTGGTAAGTTATTCAATTTGTTTAAAATATTAAATATAATGTTTTTGCTTCGCTCGATGATGTTAAAAAATTTCAGGCATAATCCAATGAATCTTTATGATTAATGTTATGTAACTGAGAGCACGAATCACGTATCTCTTGTTCAGTTATTCAAGTTATCCTGCGAATGCGAATATTAGATATTCAGGATTTTTGAATAATCGATTCTTTATTCCCACTTTTCCAGGTAATTTGTGCATGATCACTGGTGGTCACAATTTGGGGAGAGTCGGAACCGTGGTCAGCCGTGAACGTCATCCAGGATCTTTTGATATTGTTCATATCAAGGATTCTCTTGGCCACGTTTTTGCCACGCGGTAAGTTTACTGTACTTTGATTTTGTTTCCTTTGCCCCTATCGAAGCTCGGTTGTTAAATATAATTAGCATACGAGTCAATTTGTGGGCCAAATTAAAGAATTCTCTCAACGGTCGCATCTTTGTGAAACAATATACATTTGGTGCATTACCATGAGGGCCGACAGTAAATGATTAAAAATGACTTACTTTTGAGCAGTATTTTCTGACGCTAATTCTAATAATTTTCTATGCTTTATTAACAGGATGAACTACGTTTTTATCATTGGGAAGGGAAACAAGCCCTTCGTCTCTCTCCCGAAGGGCAAGGGAGTTAAGCTTTCCATCGCTGATGAACGGAATAAGCGAATTGCAGCCAAGGCAGCGGGAGGCAATTAAATTAACTATGTGAAGTCTTATACGTTCTTTTAAGAGTTGTTACACAATAAAGAGGACCTTGAAAAGGGAACTTCACTTCTTATACACCAGGAGAACTTTCCTCCTGCTTTCGCTCAATCAGTAACATTTTATTCCATAATCAATTACCTATATGGAACTTACATTTAACTTATTTTAGTTGTACGTTAAGAACTATGAATTGACTCATGCAAATATTTACATTGAAGACGAAACAATTTCAACCATTATTGGAACCAATCCAGGACCTAATTTTAAATTATAAAGATGACCATATGTGTTCAAGTAAAGCTATGAGATGAGTTTATGCCCAAATGCACTTCACAGCAAAGGGCGTCACAATGGTAAAGTAAGCTGAGGATATCGATCACCCACTAGCCTATATCTAGCTTCTGGCCATTAACTTTCATAATTAAACGTATTGAAATACAAATAAAATCATAAGACTGACATAGTGGTATTCCAAAGTGCTCGTTCGTATTAAATACCGTTGTCGTGACTTCCTCATACACGGTACTGAATTATACTTTTTTGTGGGTAAGGTGTACAGAAAGTGCTTGAATTATTAAATCTGGTAGGAGACATTGTGCGGGTGCTTTTTGGTTGGACTTGATAGAAGGAGAGAAGAGAAAGGAGTCATCATCGAGCCGAGACATCTCACTGAGAACAATCGATTGAGTCGAGTGTTGAAGTTGAGTGTCGAAATATTTTAAGCTTCTGATGATAGATAGTTGAGGGTATTGAGGCTGATTTTAGTTTAGAGGACTCCTATTCTACCGGTTCTGGTACCTTCAGACGTCCACCACCATTTTCTTATGAATGTCTGTATTGCCAACTACGCTGCAGAACTCTTGGAAAGAAATTTTCCCATCCTCGTCCTTGTCCGCGAACAAGATCGTTTTGTCCACTATCTGCTGGAGCTGAGTGTCCTTCAAGTTGTTCCCAACCATCATCTTCAACACCTGCAAAAGTTACCCAAGGCTCAAGTACGAGTTCAACAGTCTAAAGTCTAAATGTACGGTATTACTTTGACCCAGAACTGGCTTACCTGGAAGAGCTCTCCATTGGAGATGTAGCCATCATTGTCCATGTCGTAGATTCGAAATGCGAATCGGAGCTTTGATTCCTTGTCCCCTTTCACGCTGAATTGTGAAACTCCTTGAATAAATTCTATATACAAGAAAATCAATGTCAATTTAATATTTTATTTTTCAATTAACCTTTTTTTTGTAAATGTGGTGCATCAGTGCATTGCGATAGATAATACGAATAAGACCCACCCTTGAAATCCACTTCCCCGTTCCCATCTGCATCGAAAATATCAATCACACGCTGGACTAAGGGATTCTGCTGGAGTTCGGGTAGGCTCATGAATTCATCAATTGACAGAGACCCCGAGTTGTCCAGATCGAGTTTCTTGAACCGTTTCCCGAGCCTCTTGATCTCCTCTGGGTCAACTGTACCAAATTAAAGTAGTTAAAGTTAAATGATTTATTAGCAATTCATCACGCTCCGTCTAATATTCTAATTTAACATTTTCTTGATCTGTTCTTCATTATGAATCAATACTTACAGTGGGAGCACATTTCCGATGACAGCGATACTT
Source organism: Ceratophysella denticulata (assembly GCA_034694925.1). Lineage (NCBI taxonomy): Eukaryota > Metazoa > Arthropoda > Collembola > Poduromorpha > Hypogastruridae > Ceratophysella > Ceratophysella denticulata. The sequence continues at coordinate 12,467 of JAQFYT010000892.1, forward strand.
CATTACCCTGAATATGGAGGCAATGAGTTAATTGGTGGACACAATATAATTCCAAAATTACGAGTACCTATCACATTTCTTATTCCAATTCCTGAAAATACTTACCATAGTTGCTGGATTTTATAGCACGAGTTCTTATAGCTTTGAAAAATTAATTGAGATTATGGTGTCGAATTTCGCCTTGAGCTGATGCTGATTTAGAGTTTTGATGCTGACAAGACAATCAGTCGTCCTCGTTTTCGTCACGGATTATCCTGTTGAAACGAACGAAAACGACAAGCTAAAATAAAATGTTTGACAAGGGAAATACAATTAATAAAGATGTTTTTTTTACTCCGATAATCACAAAATGAATAGTACTGAAATGAAGAAAACAAATCAGGATATTCACCTTACCACCAAGAAAACAACGCATATGTCATAATTGTATGTCTTAATACATACGTACAACGTAAGGTCAAGGTGTAAGGTTAGAATTTAAAATAATTGCTCTGTAGATGAACTTATCTGTACCATTAGGCCGAAAAATACTAAATCCCAGTAGAAAATTTACCTGAAGCAAGCGTAGGAGAATTATGAAAGGTCAAAATAGTTAAATTACTGAACTTGAACTTACCAATTTGAATAAGAAAGGGAGGATACGGGAAACGGAATGAAGACAGAACACAATTTTCTCTTGAATTTCTCAATCTCCAACAATCTCTACCAACTTGTTGTGTGTCCGCCTATTATAGCGCTATATGCTTCTATCCTGTTTTTCCTTCCCCGTTGTTGCCCGTGACCAAGGCAGGCGCATATGTTCTATTGATCCACACAATTATTGACTTCTTTGCCCATGGACGGACATGGACTAGTACTACTGACTGGGGCAGGCAGGAGGGTATGAATGAGGGGAAAGAACGGGAGATCCTCAGCTTCACCTTCCATTGCATTGCGTGAGGAATTCGCAGGCAATTTTTGTGCAAAAATAGTGTTCCATCTACTGGGGTCTCGTGCCAGGCACTGGAATGGATTTCAATAAAATAGTAAACCCTATGCCCGCCCGAATGCATTGTAAACACAATAACACTAGTTTCATTGTTCATATGTTTGCTTTTCTCTGATATGTAACCTTTCGGTTGGCGTTGTTTTGTGTCGCGTACCCGTCCCGTCCCATATTTATACGAAATTGTAAACAATCACAGCTATGAAATGCCCAGCTTTTTTGGCACTTTGCATTTGCACTAGAAGGAAAGACAATGACAATGGATTAAAACACCTTCATCTCTACTAAGGTTATGTTGTCCAGCATGTTCGTTAGGTCTTACAAGGGAACCATTTCAGATGAGTACAGCAGCGTTTTGAACCGACACTTGTGCCATCGTATACCTTGGGTCAAAGTATGAAAATGTGCATAATATTATATCTGCAGAATCATTAGGTTCAAAAGTTATTGGGGGTCCAATTTGAGAATCTGGAAGAGAACTCAAAGGGCCCTTTGACAAGTTGAAAATCACGTGTTAATTTCCATAAGGTTTTCGATTTTTGACTTTCGGTGAGCATAAGGATTTTGTGTGTGAATATTTTTCATGAAAATTATTTGTTTCGGTTTTAAACTAAATGGCCCATTCAATCATAGCCCCTATACTCTAATGCAATATTTATCACATACGTATCGTCAAAACGTCAAAAGTTCACGACGAGAAGTTCTGATTTGAGCTCATACAGCGTAACAAGACTGGGGAGGGCGACATAAAATATTAGTTATAATGACCGTAATTATATCTACATATATTGCTTCTTGAACATATTAACAACTTTACCCATATATTCCTGGCAGATTTTTTTGGTGAATAACCTTAATGACCTTAATGAATTTCTATTCTCGGCGTATATTTTTGAAGGTACATACCCAAAATGCGAATGGCAACTGGCAACGAATTTCAAAGGGTTCCAACGACCCTATATGGGTTAAATCTTATCGTCAAAAGGACAATGCACACCATAGTGGAAATATCATGGAATTTAACTATGCATAGAATGTGTTCCGCCAAGCCAAATCGATATGATCCCTATATTTCCACTATTGAATGCATTGTCCTTAAATAATTTCTTGTGTTAGTAAAATCTACAGAACATTAAATAATTCACGCAACATTTGTAATTTACTTAATTTTTAGCAGTGCATTACAATGTTTTGGAAAGCTAAGCACCTTTCTAAGCCTTTGTCACCGTTACTATGTTGCTGGTCCTATAAATTCCTGAGCATAAGTTAATTAAATAGAAGTATTAGTTAATTCAAATCAAGATCGATTGCGAATTTCTACTACTTCATACTTCCTTGAGTGATGGATAGGTGATGATGAATTATGATGATCGACATAAACATATTAAAATGAGTGTACCATGTCTTGAACATGAACACAGCACAGATTGATGAATCATTCGGTACTGGAATATTGGGCACCGAAAATCGACAAAATTCAGTATTATCCGATTCGATGATGAGTCTTATTCCGTCATCTAGCTTGAATCTCAATGTTTCTGCTCACAATTATTGATGAACTATTTGTTGAAACAAATATTTTTAACGTGAACAACTGAAGTCTGAAGTATTCACCAGTCACCATTAGCGCTGTCTATCCGACTTTCTCTTCGCGTCTGCATAATACAGAAAGACTTTCGTTCATAATTCTTAACAATGGGAAAAATAAATAGAAATGTTTTCTTTACTACTTTTATAGCATGGTACTAATCATATGCGATCGAGGGATTTTTTACTATTTTCCTAGCCTAACCTAACTACATGGCATAATAATACAATGCTAAGTTTAGGAAAAAATACACGTGATTTCCGGATTGCATATGATACATTTGCCGTTTTTATTAGAATGTGTAAAACACAGTTATAAAATCATTGTCAATGCTAATGCTAATATGTAGAACACTCAATAAGTTGAATTTACATAATTTCCATTCAATGGACCTTATTCCAATTGGTTACCGTATTCCAATGGTTCAACCATTTGTTAATAATAATATGACCTACTTGAAGCACGTACCTACAACTTAAATATTGTACTGTTAAACCTTGAAATAGCATTTTCTTCATATTATTAGAGTTTACATACCTCAAAATAATTCGGGTTTACTCATAATTAGCCCTAGCACTGACATTGCAAAAGTAGTAAGACACAACATTTTGCATAACAATACTCATCCCCACAGGTTACTTTGAAGGTTCTACCTTGTCTTTGACTCATAAATAAATGCTTGCACAGTAATGATTAATGATTCATACATTACAGGTAGGAAAGTCAAAATCACCGCAAATTGCCCAATATCAGTCATTGAAGGGAATGCGTGCGTATCCGCATATTATTGCTATTTGCTCCTCATTAAAACTAATTGTAACAGTAATTATGAGACCATGATGAATGGTGGTTTTGGTTATATCAAGTCATCCTTCGGAATTCATAATTTTTCCTCGGCTTGAAATGCGGCATTATTCACTTCTCCTGTAAATTCAGTTGGTGGTGGAATATCAGGAATTCCCCGATTGACGAGACTGTTTCGAACGGACACGCGGCGAACGGTACTCCGTCTCCCATAATGTAGCTCAATGTCCTCTGCATTTTTCCCTTTTGTTTCTGGAATAATTGTAACAATAAAAATTGTCCCCAAAATGCATAGGATGGCAAAGAGTCCGTATGAATAGCTCCAGCCCAATCCAGTTATCATGTCTTCGAATGTTTGGGCGGAAATGAATATCATAATCCAGTAGAAGGAAGTCACGACGGATGTTGCGAGGCCTGATTTGGGAAAAAAGGGTTAGGTAATCTTTAAAGAACACTCTTCCTTTTAAAGTTTAAAAGTCCAATAAATAATAGAAATAGGGCGTATTATACCAACCTCGAGATTGAGAAGGCAGGATTTCACTGATAACCAAGAATGGAATTGGACCCATTCCAACGTTGTATCCAATTGTGAATGAGATAAATGCTGTCAATGGAAGCCAACCAAGTCCTTCCGGTAGTTTTCCTTCATTTTCGTCTTTGAAATGAAAGAAGATTGCGAGGGCAATAAGGCTCACGATCATGATACCCTCCGACACGTAGAGTAGGATTTTCCGCCCTACCCTGTCCACTAAAAATGTGGGTACAAATACTGTGGCCACTTCACAAATTGAAATAATGATGGACGCTAAGTTGGGATTCAGGTTCGTTCCAGCTGAATCAAAGACTTCCACGGTGTACAGGGAAACTGTGACGGCCCCACATGTTTGTTGGAAGAAGATCAGGAATAAACTGATAAAGGTGGGTTTCAGGGATGAAAGTACGAAGAGGTCACTGAGCTTGGACGAATCTTCTTTGTCAACATTGAAGGATTCTTGAGTCTACAAAAAGGACGAACTACTTATTAATACGAATTATACGGATACAAGCATTAGGTAACAGCAGATTACAGAAAACATTCAAATTATACCTTCATCAGCTCCTTTTTAATTTGACTCTCCTGACTCGCTCCACGAAGCCATTGCAAGGACTTCGAGGCACCTTCGGTATCTCCTTTGCTGATCAAGTATCGGGGCGTTTCCGGCATAAGCGGCATGCATATCAAGATTATTGCCGGTGGAATGGCGCATATTGCGGAGAGAATGTACCACGGAAAATATACTCCCAATATGTACACGAATAGGACACCGGTCACAAGCATCAGAATCATCATCGTAGACAGTGCTCCACGAATTTTAGGATCGGCCGTCTCTCCAACGTACACAGGTACAAAAACGAGGAAAGATGCTCCGCAAAAACCTGTTTGGTCATTTGGAACACGCGTGGTTAAGTACTTGGAACCAGAAATGCAAATAAGTACGATCTTAAGTCAGTCGTTATAACTTCAAGATCAAGACCCTACCTATAATAATTCTCCCAATGCAGACAAGAATCACGCTTTCAGCAGGCTTCGCAGCTGCAATCAACAGCCATCCAATTATGAAAGGTATAGAGACAATTGTCATGGCTCGTTTTCGTCCGAAATAATTCATGAGTAAACTGGAAACTGAGGAGGAGATCAAGGCGCCCAGCTGCAAGTTTTAGGAATAAAATTAACAACTGGCATGTTATAGTTCTTGGCTTAACTGAGTCACAAATAAATGTAATAGTTACGTACAAATGCGAGAGAAGTCATCCATGACTTTGAGCTGGAAACGTCTCCGAGATCTTGAGACGCTTCGAGATCAGGTAAAACGGGAGCAGACCAATTCAGAACAGCACCCAGTCCAAATGTTCCTAGTGTTGCTGTAATTCAAATTCATAAATGAATTAATGTGATTTCTTATCATAAGCAAGCCTGCTTAACTTTAAAAGTGACTTGAATCTAAATGAAAGCGTTATTAGAGTATTGCCTGTAAATTGAATTTCCTACATTATTATTGTTGACAGAATATTTTTATCCCTCATAGTCGTAATTACAGTTTTTAAATGTAATTTAAATCTAGTCAATTCATACCTATTCCTGCAGCTAGAATCTGGCGTCGCTTTTGGGCAACAAACTTGGGTTTTCGAGCTGCACCCTCTTCACAATCTCGTCCACGCCGTCTCATTTTTAATTTAGATATTAGGCTTTCGACCCGATTATCGGAAATTAAATTAAACAATTCTCAACTAAATCTTAAGTTATGTGAATTACACGAGTAAACACGAATATCTGCAGACCAATCTCTCTGATCTGATCAACCACCCACACTGCAAAATTATATTTGATGTTTTCAGAGTTTTACTACTTTCAAAACAATATGCCGTATTTGGCAAATGTGCGAACTTGAAATATTGTGTCTTATCTTGTAGAAAATTTCTAATCTAATCCGACCAAGATCCAACGACGAAGTGGTATAACTTGGGAGTGAAGCAGTCCGTTTTTATATATGGAATACTACATTTTAGCCTCAGGTTTTCTACTTCATTTCTTATTCTGGGAAGTAAAAGGAGATTCCAAGAATTGAATCTCAATTGTTTTTGCTCTCAGCTTTCTGGGTAGGTAAGGGGTAAAGTATATCTCAAGAAAAGAATGACTGATTGGTGAAGATCATCATCATCAGTTTGGACGTAGTGCACAGCACCTACCCAATACGGAATGATGTCGAAGATTTGTCCTACCCAGTCAACCTATGTGTATAATTTGGCAGTTTCTTTCCATAATAGTGCACATGAATTACCACCTACTTCATTGTCGCCTTGTGCGATCTGACTGAAAAAGTTGAAATCCAGTTTTGGCACATAATAATTGTTTATGCACACCATCCCTGTTTATTTGACGAAATTAATATTCTGAGAAATTATTCGCATCCCAGCCCTTCTTTGAAGTGTACAAGTACAAGTATACAAGTAATGTATGAATTCAAAAATAAAATAGCATAAACTACCGTTTGTTCTTAGGCAAACAAGAGTCAAAGTTCAATAGGAATAATTTTTCGAATAAATATTGTCTACGTAGATAAAAACGAATTCGCAAGCATTCATACGCATTCACAGATAATATTATGTGTATACGAAATGGTTTTCATCTGTAGTCAAGTTCTAAAACTAGTAATAAATAATTCATTTTTATTTAAAGCTAAATAACTTTGGTTATCCTTTAGTTAATTTCACGATCAATATCGAAAATCGAGTATCATGTAAATAAGGTGCTCAAAAATATACATGGATAATCAGTGCAATGACACTATGTATTACCATGATTATGTACTCGCGAATGTTTTTGGACGCTCGAGAACGTCCGTAACCCGTAAGTCTTCGATTTATCTTCAATTTACGGGAAAATATGTTAATTGTTACGTTTGTCTCAACATTTTGAAAGCCTTTTAATCTGTATCCAATTACATTAATACACCACATAAATACATTCCAAATTCCATACTATTAGTACGTTATTGTTTTGTCGGGTTTTATCAAAAACTTCCAAGCATTTTACCTGATATCCTGAAAACCTGACAGTTACGATTTTTCATCCGCAGAAAAAAATAAAGTAAAGTAAAAAGTAAAGTATGTACTTGGTAATTTCAATTCCAATTTCATGAATACTTCATCGCTCATGTCTGTTTTCACTTTGATTCCTACCCTCGTTACAAATTTTAATTATAATTAAATCAGGCACGAAAATTGAAGTGCCTATGAAAGCAACGTTTAAAATTTTGTTCTGTAAGATAATTTGTCCAATTGTAAATTGTAATTAATTCTAGACTATTCAAATCATAGCTTGTCTTAGCTTTCCACTCAGTTATTGTATATATGTTAGGACCAGAGCCCGAAATCGCTCATTGAGCGAAATGAAGACACGACCATAGCCCGAAATAATATAGGTCAATTGAATTCCCAGATCGGTTAAGCCTTGTATTAATTATTTCTGAACTTAACATAACATGTCAACACAAGTATGCATATATTTGCTGTTACTGTTAGGTTAGGTTGGAGTGTTCTCTGAGTTACTAAAAATTCCCCAATATTGAAGATCAATATTGCTTGGGGAAATGTTATACACAAACCTAACCTAACCATTACACCTTGGATTTATGTGTCTAGGTTAGGTTAGGTTACCCTGAAATCGATTCTGAATAATTCTCAATATTTCATGT
>JAQFYT010000893.1:0-20077 GCA_034694925.1 Ceratophysella denticulata
TGGAGTCATTCTAGTTCACGGAACAATTGGGCCGTATAATCTCCCGTTTATGGTCTTTTGAGCTTCTCTAAATCCGCCCCGTCGTTTGGACCTAATACAAAATACAATCCACAATCTAAACTATATCTTTGAATAATTAATTTAATTCGCAAGTATTTACGACGATTCCAATGAACTAATTCACGAAAATAAATATATGGATCTACTGGATGACATAGAAACTACACATTATACTATTGGTCTTAAATGTAGATCACTTTCTTTAAACTTAATTTTGAGCTCAAATTAGCCGTGAGGTAAGGTTAAATTCCAATCTTGACCATTTTGTGAGATGTTAAAGTTAAACTAAACTAAAATTTGTCACTAAAGTATTTCTGAACTAATGCAATATTGTGTGGTCTAATTTTGTTAGCGACCATACACTTGATGCAGCAGATCGTTTACCACAAGTAGTGCGACTTAGAAAAGCTGGTAGAACACACATTAGAAGATCATGCAAGCAAGAGCAATATGTTTTTCAAAATCTTGCTGCTCAATTGACGGCGATCAGATGAGCATACATAATTTCTCCAAGTTTATAACCATTGGTTTAAGTTATATAGGAACTGTATTGGCACACATGACTCTCGTCAATTAACATGCCTTGTACACACGGTCCTTATGCAATCATGTCGGAAGCCGAGTACATACACTCCTCAAATTGTGTTTCCAAGCCTCAAAAAACATGGTTTAAGCACACAAATCCCCTTGTTCCACCTCAAGTACGGACCCTAAGCTGATAACAAGGCCTAAAAATATATTGGCGGTCTCTGGGTTCTCTGATCTGAGAACAATAATGGGCAGTGGAAGATAGGAGAGCATGTGTGTACTGGAGAAAAAAACGATTAATCCTCCTTATCTCCTCGTTACAAACGATTGATTGGCAGCGAAATGAACTTATTACACCCTGAATTGGATTAGTATTCCCAATCATAATCCTCTCAACCTCACTCGACATCAACCAACACCCAAACACGCATTCCTCTGAAACTGGAAACTAACCGGTGCTAATGCTGGGATTTTTAGAGTATTTATTTGGGTATAGGAGGTTTGCTACTCGGATATTCGAGGCTCGAAATTTGGGCTTTAAAATTTGGGTGATATTTTGGCCTTGGAGTTTAACCTAATATAATGTAATTGTGCGAAATAAGAAATTAAACACGTAAAATTGAACTCAGCGTATTGTCAGTACTTTAACGGGCTTGTTCCCTAGACCCGAATATCCGCGTTCCAAAAGACCACGAAAGTAATGCTTGAGTGTAGTCATCCAAAGTTAAATAATACTAATATGCACACTTTACTGGGGTCCTTGGAGTGGATATGACATGTTTTATAGGGTTTCAATTGTAGTTCCATTTCAAGTACTTGACAAACGCCTGAAATTTCCATATACCTTCTCTGAAATGTCAAGTATTAGTATTTCCAGGGTTTTTGATGCGTCAATCCGTAAATCCAATCTTGAGATCAGGGGAAATCTAAATCCACCTGGAATTCGTAACTTGTAATTTCTGCACGTACTCCAATGCAGATGTGGGATTAATTTCAAAGTAATTATAAAGCAGCAATGCGTGGAAATGTGGTGTCACGGGTAGACCGTGCAATTCTCCGGTCGCACCATGTACCGAAATCATATGGGGTCCAGATTTTGTAAACGTCTACAAATTCTACTACTTTTGTCTAGCTTTTTCTATCGACACAAAATTTCAAACAAAAAATGCGTTGCAGAATTATACGGATACGTCCTTGCCTCGAAATGGACTTTGCACAAAAATTTGGACTATTGGCATAACATACAGGTATTGACAGTGTCGAAGATGAATGATTTATTACAGGTATTGATTGGTTATTTCATGAGGAAGAATTTCCCAGTATTGTGCAATTCCATAGCCCTACTTGGCCTACAGTGTCATTGTCCTAATCAGCTTAATCCTCCTCCATTCAGGCCGTTCGGAGGTGACCAGTGGTTATTTCTAGTATACCCATATGTAGATTCAGGCTAAGCCCTTCGGTATTGTCCTATCGAGCCTTTCAAAAAGATACTTCAGGTATTGTAGTAATGCTTGGCTTAATACCCCTGTCCGAATACTGATAAAGGCGGAAGAGTTATTAAATATCCAATCCATCAAACTTGACGGAGAACTACAACGGTTAGCGTCGGAGCGTGAAAATCGGTAAAAATAACTAACCTTGAATCGAACAAGTGGGTCGCTACGCTCCACCTGCACCTTACGGCCCTTTTCTGTACTCCGAGTCAATCCTTGGTTTCGCAATATTCCACATTTTTCCACATTAATTTTATTTAAAATTATTCGGATAAATATAGTCAAAATACATTCACGTTCATAGTGCTGCCGTAAGGCCCTATGTTAGAGTTTGACCGTTGGGAATTTATTTGACCCACTTTCTGACCTCCAAATTGAATGCCGTGTTTTGCATTGTTTTTAGGTAGCTTAAGTCTCTCTAATACAAAATTTTTTAGGTCGAAGTTCATTCACGTTCATATAGCTGCCATAAGGCCCAAATGTTATCTTTGACCCCAGTTTTGACCTTGAAGGAGGGGTCAAATCGCTTAAATGATACGCGTGTCCTATCCTTACTTGGACCATAGCTTTGCGCTGGTACCACAATTTTGGGTAAAATCCTCGTGGGACATGGTTTGTTGCTCCGCAGCAAGAAATGTCAACAAACTATAATAGTATACAGTAAAAAACAAAACAAGTGCTACCGTATATGATGAAGCCCGAACGACGCATTGTGGAGAAATGTTAATTTTTCTACAGAAAATTCTATCCTATTCAAAAATCATTCAACTAACCGTTTAAAAAAATACAAACCAAAGAAAATATCTCTCACTGATCACCGCTTAGCTTAGACTTTTTCCTTAGACAAATTAGCATTAAATTATTATTATTTTTTTTTATTTCCATTCTTCTCTAGTGGTGATCCGATTGATATAGATGAACTTCTGAATGACTACGATAGGGTGGATGACTTTGACCTCAACTTTACAATTGACTCGTTTGTTCCGGGTGTCTTCTCAACTCCGTTTAAAACTGAACACGAGTAAACTCAAAAACTCAGCGTTGTGTGTTGTGTCATAATATGGATTCTGAAGGGAATTAATCAATGTATTCATTAGAAACAAAATATGATATTATATATTACACATCTTAACATTAAAATCGTAGCGCATAATCCGAGCGACCGTCCGTCCGTCCGTCCGTCCTTCACGTCCTGTAAACAAGTCTATCAACACAGTAGTGCACACCGGCACGTTGACATGCCAACAATTCCACACCACGAATTCAAAATTGGAATTCCATTTTTTTATATTTTCTGAAGAATTAACATGTAAACAACTGCAGGCGACACGACAACGTGACGGGCCATGGTTCCCATGGCTGCACATGCTAGTGCTTGATATTTAGTTGATCTAAAACGCGACCGAATAACACTAAGAAGAGATTCTCTGACAACTCTCTACTACGATAAAGCTCGATTTGGTCACGAAGAGTCGCATTAGCAAAACGCTAAATGCCTATGGATTATCCTAGAATCTAAAATGCATTAAAATGAACCCAATTAAATGTTAATTTAATGGAGCTTGCAACATTCGACAATGTTCAATGCAGCTTTAAAGCATTTAATTTCAAGATAAAATGTGCTAAAATGAGTGACAAGTCATTGACCAAAATAACTGATTTTGTAGGTTGGCAGAAGTATTTCTGTTTGTAGTTTTGACTAGACGAAATCCCAGTTGACTTTAAATCTTCCAACGGACATGTCTCGAAGCTGACGAAAGGCACCAACGGACAAATCAATATCACCCCATTGACAGCCCTGACATTTGTCCCGGATGCGAACGGTCACGCTTCTGCCACTCTCCGGATCTGTGACGCGGGCTACTTTGTGACACATTTTGTCATTGTTCGGATTTCCACTTGTCCACCAGGAAAACGCGGTTGCGGCAATGAGTTCATCGTCGCTGTGATACGTTCCACAGGCTGTGAGCCCTACACCAGGATTGTAGTAGGTCGCATCCCCATAAACTGGTTATAAAAACGAACCCATATTGTTTAGATGAATATGCTGCATGCTGTTTCGCTTATCCTTAGCTGCTTGTGGAAGCAATATTGTATATCACAGCATTTCTTCCAATAACTTAAAGAATACAAATATACAATATGTGAATACAAATGGGTTAAATATTTCTTACTTGCGTGTGACGAGTTTGCGAAACAAATTGTCACGAAGACTAAAATAAAGAAGTTTGTACGTTTTGGTAGCATTCTAGAAATGTCACCGAAGAAATATTTATTAAAAAACACCTACGTTTCTCTGCATAACTCCACAATTTTCCAGCGTTTTTATATAATTTTCATTAAATTATAATTGATTTGAGTTGGTGAGATGTAGCTTTCAGATAGTTCGTATCAGTTGGCTTTAGACCACACAAAAGGGCTAAAGATAAAGCATCATCGCTAAATAGAAGTTGAATATAGGAAGGTACTACTTCATTTCCCGCTGCAATCCTTCCTTTGCTGATATCAACCAAGACCCCATCCTTTGGTCACAAAGCTTAGGGTGTCATACGTTTGTCCTGAGATAAAGTATCGGCTTGAGACATAAGGCTTCTAGTTTCGTGCTTAGTTTAGGATTTAAAGCGAAATAACTTTGAGTTGGGTGACCAGGAATTTCCTCGTTGTATGCGGCGTCTTCTAATTTAAAACCAACTCGATGCTATATCTTAATCTCTTAAGTAATTCTTCATAAATGATTAATCTCTTTAAGCTTAGGCCATTTGTGTCAGCGACAAGCCTTTGTACTTGGATTGACATAACATGTGACACAGAGGCGTAGCTAGCGGGTGTTCTGGGTAATCAAGGAATAGGGGTGCCGGGGGTCGGGGGCAAAGCAAAAAATGAGACAAAAAGCGCAGAAAGTTAGGATGGCGGCGGTCAAATTAATCAAGACTCGCGTTGCGGGTAACTGGAGCCAAGGCCCCAACGTCGCCTTCACCGACACGAGCATATCACAAATCGGATGTTCCTTCCTCGTATCATGCCTGTGTCAGATTTCTTAGAATTTCGACAAGCGTTGCTTCGGCGGAAAGATCGTTTGAGAGATTATTAGATCAATCCTCCACATTTAGCACCAGCGAGCTTTGCAAATGAATATTGCGCCCTTGAATACTGCTTTTGCTAATGCAACGGTTCGGCGACGTCAAATATATAACATCACATTTATTTACCTACCAACCTCTACCCATGTTTTATTTTAACCGTTTGTGTTTTCAATTGAAAATCTGTACACACTTACAAACAACATGAAAAATAAATTCTACTTGGTATTTAAATTTGTATTTTTGTTATTTTCTAAATCTTATGCTTATAAAAGCCCACTATTTCTGCTCTAGAAATGTAGACCCGAAAATACAATTCCTTGATTTTTTACGCATCTGCTGTATATTATATTCCCAAAACTTTGTCGAATAGGGGCGACATTCGGTATAGCCACGCCTCTGATGTGACGCACATTTATTGGGACAGCTTATCTTCAGCCGGTTTCCAAAAAGCAGACCGCATCCCATCTTTGCGATTAAATTATTTATTTACGCAAATATTTGTACTCGCCCAGCTGCCAGAGTCCAGAGTGTCCAGCCAGAGTATGAATTGTCTTGTCTATGAGGCTGTGCCAAAGCCATTAACCTGAAAAAAAAATCCCAAGAAGACAACCACTTTGCTGTTTGAATTCAAATTCCGCGGTTCAACTTCCCTACGGATGGTCAAGAAAATGGCATTAAAAGTTTGAGTCTCCTTTTACCCCAGTGAGGCATCTCAGAGAGCAATTAAATTTGTGACAGCCCTCGTACCTGTACTTTCGATTAATAAAGGCATTGATACTAACAATTGTCCTTTCATAGTACTTCGTGATTTAGGTGCATGGATACACTCCTAGAGAAAAACAACAAGTGAGATCCCAAAGGAAACCTGCCCAACCAATAAATATTGACATGATTTTTAAATCTGCTACACTGAAGGCTTTTGGTTCTCGTTCCTTCAACTCCATAAGATTCACAATATTTAAGTTTACATAATGGTACTCTGACATACTATGACACCTCGTAGTACCAATTCAAAATTCCAGCAGAAATCAGGCGTTCTACTATTTCAATAAGCCTTGTTCGAAAATGGCCCATGAACGTGAGGATGTAATTTGTCGATCCTACTGTGTCTCTAACATAATTGCAATAAACTGCTGGGTATCGCTGTTTCATATACGCTTTTTTGCTCCTCTGGACTTCAGTGAAAATAGTATAAGTGACATTGCATTCAGCCAGGTTTTTGTATTGGTAATATGAATAGTCTTCTAAATCCATAATTGCAATACTCGAATTAGAATTCAACGTAATGTTTTCTCTAGAAAATACTGTCTCCATGGATTTGGTGTCACCCCGTGCTGAATCGGCGATTTTATACCCCGCCTCAAAAATCGGTTTTAGGCTCTCGAAAACTACAACCGGGGGGTTTACTGTGAGGAAACTAGATATAACGCCCTCGTAGCCATACGTGAAAATAATTGCGGCAAAGATGAAAATTATAAGAAACTTCTGTTTGCCTTTTAGGACGCGACATTCTTGACGCATGAGAATCGCAAATACTTCAAACCATTGTCCTCGGAGGATCGCAGTAATGATCAGTACAGAAGTCCCGAGAAATATCCAAGACCATAAATCCAAAGGGACAGTCCAAAAGATAAAGCTGAAGCCCTGTCGTTGTTCATCCCTTTTGCAATACAAGAATTTAAATTTTGTATTACGGAACAGTGTCTGCTTCAAGACGTGCCCCGTTTGAAGTCCGTTATACAAGGAAATCCAGGTGAATTTGTCCAAGAACGATACTGCAGAGTAATGCTTTGCATCACGCTCAGCACTTCTAAAGAATTGTACTACCCTATTAACCGGTACGTAGTCAACACTGTGGTTGAGTGCAGCGGCCGCGTTTTCAATCGAAATTATCGGCGGATCACATCCAAGCATCAAAACCACTGCTGAAGGTCTCACTGTGTACAAAAATGTGTAGTCAATGTATTTATTATGACTGTCGTAAGCTGCATTTGTCAATGCTGTCACGGCTGCAAAAGAGCGAACGATTGACTTTGTCCGAACTTTCTCCGTAAACGCTTTTACCTCTAATAAATTCGTATAGGGAAGTTCTAGCGAAATGTTTTTCAACCTTTGCAGTTTACAGTCTGTGCAAAGTACATTTGCCTCGTCGACGTGATTAACAAGGTCTGTGGGATGAAGGAGTACGATGCTTACGAAAACGCGGGCATAAAAAAAGTGCGCCGGATCAATATTTCCACAAAGTGAACGCTTGCTGTGGACCAAGTACAAGAAGTTCTGAGATCTATGAAGCCGAGATCCAAAAATTAAATCTAAATAGAAGCCAGAGCATCCGCTCGTGTTGACCATAATATTTATTGAGCACACTTCTTTGATGTCGTGACGAGCTAACCAAGATATTTTTGTCAATCTGAACTCAGGATCCCCTGGTATTAACTTCGAAATTGTCCACAATTGAGTATGCATATTCAAAACCAGAAGCTTATCAACAAAATCCCGGCCTGTTATGTCTCTTACACTTTCATGGAACACTAAATTGAAAATACATTTTTCGAAACCAGTTATGTTGAATTCTAGTGACCTTGATTCAGGTGCGCTGAAATCGAAAATTACGCCTACAATAAAAAACTTAATTAAGAAATGTCGACCGTTGTGGTTCATTCTTTCTATTTGAACTAAAATTTGCTCAGAATTTCTAGAAATGGCAAGGAGAGAACAGTTTGAGATTCAGCAGAAACAAAAGGGACAGTTAGAATAAAAGATTTAGCGGAGCTATGCAAGCAAAAGTACTGGCTTACCCAGGGATTGTTATCGATCAATATCATTTCAGTCTAGTCAATAGCTGAAGCCAAAATCACTAATGCGATGGGATATCAGGGTACTAAAATACTCACAGGAGCCTGTTGAAACATAGTTTAGATTCATTCCCTACAACGTAGTCGTAGATGTCTTGTCTTGAATATTTTAGATATTTTTTACAAGAGACAAAATTGCTTTGATGAATACAACCAGATAATTGAGCCTGTAGCAAGAAAACAGGCAGCCTTAACTATAGTTTAGGTTACTATTTTAACCGGTCAGTAAAATTATTGCTTTTGATCAGTTTCCTTTTTCTACAATAGTTCTGCTTCATCGACCACTTGGCAAAAAAGTACCTCGGGTGCCAGAGAAACGTTTTTCACTAATGAACTCATGATTCAGTTTTTTATACATACAGTTTTTTATATATACCGGTATTTTAAACAGTTTAGCTTAGTTAGGTCATTTCAACCTTCAATTAATCTAGGGTTGGGTGGGTACTTTCCTCCGTCCCACCACCCCATTTACTCTCTGCTTGTGAACAGGATTAACTAATTAGGTCTCTTCCCAGTGTTATATTGAAGCACGCTTGTAAACAATTGCTCAGACCACATATCAAAATATTCAGTCGGAAATGAGATGAAGCTGCAAAATTTGAAACATAAATGACATTCAAAATTAAAGTTTAACAGTTATAGAGTCTCAGGATTTGGTGTTTAAACATCCTCACATGCTGGTGTAAGTTATGTCGAAAACTGTTCTGTTCGACGAAACAACAAAAGCGATAAAAATAATTTAAAGTGCACACATTTCCGGACAACGTGACGGCCAAGGCAGACATTATTGCAGAAGATTTTCTGGAAATTGCGTGCGACACACAGTAAAGGGCAAATATTATGTTTGACTGTTGGCAGTTGGCATTCCAAAAATGTGCTGCAAAGATCTATTGACTGCGCAATTCTACTATACAAAAGAAAAAAATATTGCTGACTCTGACTTGATAGAACCGAAAGTACACAAGCTTAAGAAATTACTTGAGGACGGTCAGGATCAGATCAAAATTGGATGAGGACGTAATTTGGCCAATTCGCACCCATTCAAAAGTTATAGCGAGTTAAAGATGGGAATGCAGTAATTTGTGCACTTTAACGTAACGCAGTTCAATTAATTTTTTAAGCCAAGCTGACGTCAGGCGTTCACATATAATTATACCTAGGTAATATCATTTCATAATGTAAGCGTCTGTGACTCTAGTCCGACTAGAATCTCGAGTCTTGTTTATGAGATATTGTAAATGATTCATCATTCAGGTGTATTTTAAATAAGCCTTTGACATACTAACTAGTCCCCGTATGGACCTAGATTGTATTTTCTCATGCATTACAGCTTACCTACTCCTAATGTTTGTTTCTCTGCTACGCAGAACTTGTTGTTGAACTTGCAGGCAAAGATCCTCACAAGTCGGCATTTGACATTCATTCTATAATGTTAGGTTAGGTTTTCCGAAACTCCCGCGAGTTTATAAATTCTAGTTAAGTTAGGTTAGGTCTTCGATGAAGCCTGAAAGATATTGGTAGTTAGTCTTTGATGCAGTTTTTTGCAGAACTAAGAGCTGACAAAATGCATAGGTAATACAGCATTTTCAACTTTTTCACGACGTGCAGATAAAGCTGCGTCATGTTCATGTTAGGTTTCTTTCTTACAGTGAATTCACCCCAGCAGCACACACATACATTTCACTTGTACAAGCTCACTGAGGCGGAATGCTGTTAGCAGCGGTGTTAGCCGTAGTATTTCATATCCGGCTCTGTTGAGATGTATAGTGATACTGATTTCCTCTTTTCAACACAACCTCGCCTTATCATTTGGATGATAAAATAATTGTAGAAAAATTGGAACGAAAAGTTAATACTTGTCCTTCTCAACAGTTTACTACTTTTGTTGGCTATTCTGTTGGTCAGAGTCCATTAGGTTGGTATTGGAGAAGAGTGATCTTGACTATGTAACACAATTTGGCCTAAAAATTAAATATAGCATCAATATCGCTTTGAGTTGTGATAAGCATACACTTACTCAATAAATTATATTTAATACCAACGTAACATTCAATGAAATGCTAATCTCCAAGTTTCATTATCACGGAATCAGAAAGATATGACAATTGAAATCTTGAACCTGAAATAGACAAGGACCGCCAAGCCAACGTTCTGTATAATGCCAGATATTTAGTTTATCTAGAGTGATTAACATATATTACTAGGCGCGCACGTCAAATGTTTAGCTCGTTCTACATTTGAATGTAAAAATCGACCTTGTCGACACCTACTGGGCCGATAAGTATTCAACTCATAAGTGCTTATCTAGGGCATACCTAGAAGGTCAAAGCTAAAGAGAACGCAACAACAAGCGCAATTGTAAACCGATTGTTAACGAGTATTTAGGTCCTAATTACAACGATCTGAATATGTTCTTAGACGAGAACGATGTAGAACAGAATTTTGGTCTAGTTGAGCTAGTGCCATTGAAGCTAAATTGAGGCCTTATCTCAGTCTTGCTGCTTCATTATTGCCTATTCTTAACACTATTAAATTTTCAAATAATTTTTATTTATTTATTTAAATTCCAACAATTAAATTAATTTGCAATATAATACAACTAAACCCTTTCCATAAATAAACTCAAACACAACACGTACCACTAGGACACCAAGCCCTATTTGAATGTTGATAGGATTCACGTGTTATCCATTGCCCTCACAGAGGCTTGGAGATGCTCTGATACTCGATAGTAAAATATAAGAAAGTCCTGATCTCATGTACATATATGGCGGCTGCGAGTATTTTCATGTCACAATCAGTTCCATTTATTATTAATTTGGTGGATTCTGTATATTATGAACACACCCTGTTGAGCAAAATATGATTTTGCTATATTTAAATGTGCTACACTAAATCCTGTGACCTAATGTGATCGACAGAGTAAATCAAAAAGCAATACGACAAACCTATTCAAAAGAATTAGAATTAACTCCGCCGAGCATTCTGTGTGACGCATAATATTATTTAGAGAAATTATGGTACGGCGTCTTCCTCCCGCGCAGCATGTTCGTTCTACTAGAAAGACCAGAAATATTGTTCCTGAAGCTACTACCCAAACAATAAAGATCGACATGATTTTCCAATCCTTAATTACAAACGGTCTTGGTTGCGACTCCTCGTATTCGGAAAGTTCCAGATTTCTGTTTGCAGACCACAAGAAAATATGATTAACATATGCCTTGTAGTTGTCAACAATTCCGGCTTCGCGCATCATTCCAGCTGCTCTTGCGAATTTTGCTTGAGCATGTCCCAGAAATGTATTCAAGCTCGTTGTTCTGAATTCAGATTCTGTGGCAAAGTGACAGCTCATTTTCGAATTTAATTGCTTCAGCATTGCCTGAGTATTGCGTGGATTCACAACTTGCACCAGAGACGTCACATTACAAAATTGGAGTTGCCTCCATCCTTCGAGTTGTCCCAAATTCCAGAAATTCCTGACCAGGCTCGTCTCTCGTAATTGTATGTTCTCTTTTTTAAGTGTCCACGCGAGACGTCTTTTACTCTCATTTCCAAAACTTGTGAAACTGTACCCGCTTGCCAGGAGTTCTTTTGCCGTTCCCAAGAGTTTCAAGGGGGCAGGAACTGTGAGGACGCTGGAAATTACAGCTTCGTAACCGTGAGTGAGAACAATGCAAACCAGGATGAAGAGAATGAGCGATTTGTTTTGCCTGAGAACTGGACAAGATTCTCGAACAAGTATGGCAACTACTGATAACCATTGACCATTAAGCAGGACCATTAGACCAAGTACTGAAAAACAAATACAAATCCAGCACCATTTGTCGAACGGGATTATCCAGAAAAGAATCGTAAAAGCTTCTCGTTCTTCCACTTTTGTGCAGTACAAGAACTTGGATATATGCATGTGTCGTATATTCTGTGTCGCGTAGTCCGCACTGAGCCATTCATCCCACGTCAGAGTCTCTGGTATTGAAACGACAGTGTAATGTCTCGACGGTCTGAACTTCAAGTTATATCGGTTTCCTTTAATGAAAACTTCGAGTAAAGTATATTTCAAAGTCAGATTAAATTTTGCTGACAAGTTTTCCATCAAAATATTATCTGGATTACAACCAATCAATCCTGACCGAGTTGTTGGATGAAGTTTGTATAGGAATGCACATGCTTTAACTTGAAGACGGCTGTAACGGATATTGCTTTTCATAACTTGTAGAGCCGTTGGTTCCAGGGACGCGGATTCGCTTACTTTTGAAATTTCCTTAAATTTACTAAGGTCGAGTAAAATAGCATTGTTTTCAGTTTGTATTGGTAGAGTGGTATACGTATACTTAGCCAAGCAACTGATGCAATAGGATATCCCACGCAGGGGACTTTGCTGATTTTCAAGCGTCCAATGAAATATATAGAATTTCGCCACAGTTGGAATAACTATTCCTAGATCAATTGGAATCGTGCTGCTGCATTTTGACTTTTTACTTAACAGAAGAATGAAAACGTTTTCCCTGCTGAGGAGGCGGAACTCAAAAATGGACTTTAGGAACGGCGTGAGACAAGCACTCAGTTCTACAACGATATTCACGGAACATCTTTCGAAGAAAAATTTCGGCTTTTCCAGAGATACTCCAGTCACCGTTTCTTCAGTCACGATGAAGCTGGAAACCGTCCAAAGTTGATTCGACTGGTTTGGTACAATGATATATTCCGTTAAATCTCTAGTTACTTGGGTTCCAGTTTTTGACTGGGAAACGACCAAATTAAAATTACAATTCTCGTAACCCGCTTTAGAAATTCTGAAACTGTTAGCGCATTGAATCGTAATAAATAGAAATAGACTGTTTGGGCCTACACATGATATAACCTTGAGATACATTTAGACTGGGTATAGAGAGTAGAATACGTTAATTTTGTATTGTGCAAACCATGACCAAAAGCAAACTGAAACTGCTACTATCATACTTTTATTTTACCAACTGAGTAAAAATTTTATTTGCAAGATTTCCAAAGAATGCGTAATTGAATCCTTTACACAGTTATCAATTTGGTAAATCATTACGAAGTTTTCCATAAGCCTAGATTACTGAAACTCAAAGAGAGCAGTATCTGGCCTGTTATCTTTTGAAGTTATCGTTGTGCTATTAGTCGCAGTCGTACATTTCATAAGTAAATGGTTATGTATTTCTTTTATCTCTTGAAGTATCACGAACGGGAGAATTGAATATTTCTCGACACAATTAAATGCTTTACAAATGTATTACGCAGTTTAGTTCCTACAAGTTTAAGATAATTATTTCTAAGCTTTTTGTCAATTTGAGTAACGTTTCAATCTGATACGCTTTCATCAAAAGTTTTGCAGAAATAATACCCCTATTTCATTCAGCTTAGACAAATATATCTGCACAATTAATTCAGGATTGAATTTAAAAAAGTACATGTCTATAGTTGAAACTCTTTTGGCAGGTTTATTCAATTTAAAGTAGGCCTTTTGTTCAATTAAGAATTGAACAAAGCGAAAACACCAAACGAGATATCGTAACTTTGAATTCACTATATTTTTTGACATTAAATTCTAATCAAGCTGGTTATTATCCAAGTTCAGTTCAATACATAGAACAGAAACAACTGTAATCAATAAAACTTGGTTAACGTTTAATCTAAGGTGGGGCACCCAAAAATTTGAATTCGCCGAGCTTCCGCGCGCGCCCAAATTAGAGAAATCCTTCAGCCTCACGAGAGAGTTTGTGGTAGCTGCTCACGCTCACCCTTGTTCTCCTCTGGCATCCTGCTCTAACCCCTTTTACGTGACATCTTCTTCAGATTTGCAGAAAACCCGGTCAAAATCCGGGTTAAACTAAAGATTTTTGGTCTGTTTCGGTTCCTTTCTTTCACTCCCGGCAATTCAGGTTTAACTTCCCGCAATTTCCCATCCAGTCCAAACAGCAGGCAATTCCATAGGCTGACGTCTCGATGGGACTTCCAATGATGATCCGAATTTAACTGCTCGTATTTAGGTAATTGATGTCTATGTCAAGACATATTTCATGTAAAAAAATATCGTAAGATCAAAAAATTCCACCCATTTTTATTCACAAAACACGGCACTACTGAGATAAATAAATAAATTAAATAAGACGTTAAATTCGGATCAGCATGAGTAAATCCAGGTGGGAAGTCAGCCAATGGAATTGCCTACTGCTGGACTGGTGGGAAGTCCCAATCCAGCCAGGGTTCAAGTCCAAAAGTGGAATTACTAAAAAAACATCATAAAAAATTCATTTTTGCCCGAATTTTGACCAGGTTTTCTGAAAATCTGAGGAGGATGTTACGTGAAAGTGAGTGGAGCAAGGTTCCAGAGGAGAAAAAGGGTGAGAGTATGCCGCCATCACAGACTCCCTCGTGAGGCCGGAGGATTTCTCTCATTTGGGCGCGCGCGGGAGCTCGGCGGTTTTAAACTTTTGGGTTAGTACTGGAAAGTCTCCAGTAAAATCGATGTTTAACTCCATGAATGAGACATGTGGACCATCCGCAGTTTTTGGCTTAACCAACCCAAACGGTATTCATTTCTATTTTTTTTTTTTTTTTTTTTTTTTACACAGTAAACAACTTTTTTTTTTACAATGATTTATTTACCCTTCATTTCTATTATTTTAGGAGAAAGAATTTCCTCAACTTAGATTTTTGCAATTTCTATGATTTGACCTTAGCTTTGGCATATTATTTTCCTGCTTATAATTAGAATAAAGTATAAGGATTAATGAAAAACGTTGGAAAATTAAGTACAAAGTTTTGCCCTGGGTTAAGTGTGGTTTGCATAATTTTTTATGTATACCGAGTACTGCGTCTACAAGATTGTAAAACGGCTCACTTCTGAACTGTATATTTAGAACTAACAGTGTCTAACTGTACCACTGACCAACGTGCTTTTCCTTGGCAATGTCGTTTCCAATAAGAAATTCGGTAAACTTAGCAAAACCCACGGTAGACAATTCAGTGCCAAACTAAACCAAATAATAATGAAAACCCTAACTTTAGATATGGTAGCATTTTTCGATGCAATGAAAAAATAGAATCTGCAATGAAAAAGTAGACTTTTGCAATAATAATTGTAATGCTGAAATAAGTAAAATTGGTCTATAATTCCAAAAGTTAGGTTAGTTGTTGGTCATGTTGGTATTTCAAAAACCTAGCCTAACCTGTAGAACGGATCAATTTCGTCCGCCAACGTTTTAACCTAACCTAACCTGACTAATATCGAATTTACTACCATGTAGCATTATTGCAAAAGTTTTGTTTTTCATTTCAGA
Organism: Ceratophysella denticulata; assembly: GCA_034694925.1. Lineage (NCBI taxonomy): Eukaryota > Metazoa > Arthropoda > Collembola > Poduromorpha > Hypogastruridae > Ceratophysella > Ceratophysella denticulata. The sequence continues at coordinate 15,324 of JAQFYT010000893.1, forward strand.
TTCTATTTTCTCATTCCACGTTTGTATATTTCCCCTTTAAAATATTCAAATATGATGGCACAGGAAATGTTGTTTAATAAAAGAGATGGGACAAACACAATGGAAGCGGCATGTGAATTCACGGGGACTGGGATTGAGAAAAGGAACGAGTGAAGTCACGCAAATGAGAGATAGTAGTCATCCCGTCCGTAGGACGGGCTTCCAGCTAGTCAATACAATAAATATGTCTGATAAATACAAATAAATAAATAAATACAATACAATAAATATAGAAGTGATACAGTCTCAACTTACTTAATCTACATTACAGAGGATAATACTAATCATAATAATATTTAAGCATATCTTGCATTATCTAAGCATTGTTCATTTAATTTAATAGATTTAGATTTGACTCAATCGATTAAACGAGGAATTAAATTGACCGCTAAATTAGATCGCAATGCATAAATGGCGGATGGAGCGGATTTGCTGCTGATCGCACAAGTAAGAATTGGGATAGAAGTCCAACTATTTTTACGAACGGTCAAGACCGAACAACAGTAACGGACAGCCAGCGTTAATATTACATGCCAATGTCTGGCAAATGATATTTGCTGTCGCTCTCGGTGAAACTCTGGAAAGTTCGGAGCCGGTTCCAAAGGCGCTGAAATTAATTTTGGACAATTTGTGTCGGAAATTGCTTAGGATCATGGGGTGTCACATATATTTTTGGAACTTGGTGTGTTCTCACAACACTCACGGAATCTATGCTGGACCAAAAACTCATGGAACTGTTACACTTGGTATTCAATGGGTATTGTCCATTCAAAACAAAGATGGCGGCTGGAATAAAACACCCAATCGTGAGAAAACGGAATATAGAAGCCCTGAAAAGACAAAGAGCGCAGCAACGCATACATCATGGCCAGTACTCCGGCTGTTTCGACGGGTGAATTCGGGAATTCCGCTGTCGAAGCTGGAATAAACTATTTACTGCGGAATCGAAACAGTAGAGGTCAATTGGATGAAGATAATTACATAGGAGTATTACTACCTAATATGGCGTACATAAAGTATCATGGATGCTCCAAATATTACCTCATGATGTCGCTGGCTCTTTATCGTAATTTTAAACGAAACGGATTCAATGTAAATACAAAATTCATATTCTGGGTTTGAACTATAAAAGAGGGTTTAAACATTTGTAATTTCTTAGGCAAGGCAAACGTATTAGTAATGACTTTGATGTAATATTTTAATTTGTTGACGTACGTGTGCTTTATTTTAGGAGCTATAAAAAAATAAGCGTTGAACATTTTTTCCGTATAAACCAATTAAATGAATAACTCAATTCTTCAGTTTATTATTCACCTGTATGAAAAATTATAAATTCAAATTCATTTAGCGGAGATTATGCTAATTAACAAGAGCAATGAGAACTTCCTTTATTGGTTGAATAGAGTTTTAGCGGCAAATGAAGGTATCGTTTTCATGAGCTTAGATGCATTTCTTTGATTTGGAAACGTATTTCCCAAGCTGTTCCGTTGTGATCTTGTCTATTTTTACCTGATCTTCATACATTGAAGGAGCACGGGATTTCATATAGTATTTTTCAAAAGTATAGCCGCAAGGCTGGCCATCTTCATATTTTGAGCCATTTGTGAAGAAACCGTATTCCACCATAAAACAATACTCATCCTTGAGATACAATTCCACTGGACCCAATTCCAACTCATAATGATTCCAGAAGTAGTCAATGCAGAATGTGAGTGGAAGGCCAATTCCAAGAACTATTGAAAAACCATCCATACCAGATAAAAAAGAGAACCAACATAAATATTCTTGAATCAATGATATGAAAAATGTTAATTATTAAAGAAGTTGCAACACGTAAAAGCGTCACGCAGGGACCGGACGCCTTGAGAACAATACCTGAAAAAAATGTTGCAAGAGAACATACTCTCGAGTCATTAATTATGCAACGCTTGCCAAATACTGCGACAAGGGCCCGCGAGTGTTTCGCAGTGCCAGAACACGGCTACACTCAACCCAGGCCCAATCCAACCGATACAGCATACTATGTAGTATACAGTGTTTGAGTTGAGCTGTGTTCCGGCACTACTGTGAAACACTAGCAGGCCAATGTCGCAGTATGTGGCAAGCGTTCCATAAGTAATAACTCGAGAGTAGTTCATTCAGATTTCCGAGCATATCCATTCCATTCTAAACACAAAAGTATTTGCATGGTATCGCTCCGTTAACGAACTATGTGCTTATACTACACAGGTCTGCTATAGATAAAGATAAAGCATGATTCTACTATACTATGTTCTAATTATTCGACTCCTTATGTATAGGTACTCTGGCAGCGGCAGTCAGCCAGAAAAGTTAATGAAGGCTTGTGTCAAGACGCTGCGTCACACCTTTAGAATTGTACTGTTACTGTAATTTGTCCTAATGTGTAATTAGAAGGGACCGACTTAACTACCCAGAGGCACGTGAAACTCTAAAATTTACTTTTTACTAGGTATTTTCTAAATGTGTGTGTGCGTGCGTGAAACTAAAAGTTACCCGCACACGAATTATGTTTGTTTCTGGAAAACCAAAACCTCATCAAGGAGCAATTGGTATACTTATCTATATGCTTAGGTTTAATTGCTGTCAACCGCTGACCGTTGCTGCATGAACACAAGCGTAAGTCACAATATGTTTAATCTTCCACTTTCCATTGAGCATTTCCTATCTAAACTAAAGTCGTGACTATACCGTACCTATGATGCTTTATCTCACCATTGCAGTAGCTACTCATTCGAACCCCGCTCTAATAACTTTTACCAATTTCAATCCAAATTTCATCTGGGCGAATTCTTTCAAACAATATGATGATAAACTTGGCTTCCCGTGAAACCGAGCCTTAAAAAACGCCCTTGTTGCAGTTTACAGTTGCAGTCATGGAGTCATGGAATTTCATTCATCTTCATTGTATTAATGCATCAAATGGCCCCACGTCCATATGTTGAACTTACCGACTGATCGGAAATCCGCTTTCCATGAATGAGATATTCATGTTTATCCGGCATCCGCTTTCGTACTGATACATTGGAAAGGCCACCACCCCCAAGAGGAACCCATCCACCGCTACTGTCATCTCTCGTCATCACCTGCGCCCGAACTCGAACCAGGAATTGACCACTGTGAACAAGAACAAACAAAATAGTAATCAGATCATCATGGGTAACATGGATACTGGTAGGTTAGTATGAACATAGGAGATTAGCTTAGGGTTGAAAAATTACATTTAAAAACATGAATATGATTTGGAAAATTCAGTTTCTAAACCAAAAGACGCTCTTTCTAATGGTAACCTTCACGTTCACATCATCCCATCCTTAAATTTGAAAAGCTTATTACTCGGCTACATTTTCAAGATTGAAGCCATACCTAATGTTCATATGATAAAATTAATTTTACCATTCCATTGAAATGAGCGTGAAATTTACCGAATAATCAATCTCAATCCCCTCGTCCTAATGTACCAGTTGACTGCAACTTGCAACCAGAGGTGGCAGGCGCAGAAAAGTTCTTATATTACAGCTCAAATTCACATTTCAATTCAATCGTCTCAATTTACAGCGCTAGAAGGTCACTTCAGCTATTAAGATATGAATCGCATGTGCTATAATTCCGAGAGCGCACTAAACAACCTATGGTTAACAGTTCAGTAATAGGTAAGTAAATCAAAACCTCATGCTTCCATTTGGCCTCATACCTTCCTATTCCTCTGTCCTAACCGCCCCTCTAGCGTTGGCATAACTATCTCCCTCGTCATGGATATGGAATATGGAGAGGATTACAGTATACCAAGCATACATAATTCTCGAAACAGCTTACAGTTCTATTACGTATCTATTAAAAAAAACAATCCTATTCCTATTACTAAAACCATTTATTGGATTAGGTATTATTATTGTGCTATCATCGACTATTTCATTCATTCTCTTTCATTGTTTTTTGTTTTGACAACTCGTCCGCTAGATCATTCATTCATGCGTCCTTCATTCATTCATCTTTGATATAATAGTTATAGGCAGTACATTGGAATTGTATTCCTGCTCGCATTAACAAAACTTCTATCCTCTCGTGTTCCGGTTGTCCTTTATACATTTACTATATATATAACATTATAATACAGGAAGTAATGAAATATAAATCCTGTACATGTAGCAAATATCAATATCCATCCTTCTGTTTGGAACCAATATGCGAGCGAGGCAAAATGTAAATTCTATCGTATTATGTAAGCCTATTCATTCATGGGTAATCAACAGATTCACTCCCATTTAAGTTTGTCGTCTGTTCCTGTCTATCTGTATCGCGAACAGTTTTTGATGCGGACAAGTAGTAAGTCTGATTCCGCTCAATAGGTACAAAGCAATGAATGAGCAACCAATTATTTCTTTGTCGAATACAAAGCTAAATAAGTAGGAAGAGTACAGATTTCCATCGAGGTTATTTATTATGGAATTGATATCTTAATTGGGGATATATGAAGAACATATCGCATTATGTTTCTTGTAGCTCTCCGTCGCGTGGCACGCACGGGAACGTATAATGTATCATTTCCTAGCTTGTAACTTGCAAATATTTTGCTCTAGATTGTGCTATTGAAAGAGCATAGTCCCTATTGCCACTAAATGTAAAAATGCACCTATTTCCTTTCAATTTCCCATGTAAATTAAAAACAACCTTTCCTTATCTTCTCCTAATTAGAA
>JAQFYT010000894.1:0-20067 GCA_034694925.1 Ceratophysella denticulata
AAAATTTAAGTTGCAGCGGCTTACCAGTTATTAGAAGAACCTTGTCTGCCGGCAAAGCATTTACTTTTCCCGCAACCAAGGTGCCGGCTGCCAATGTAGTACCCGGCAGTAATGATTCAGCTGTCTCGAAGGTACTACCTAGTATCTATAGATACTAGGCACTTGGCGTGCCTACAGTAGTATCTATACTCTAAGAGCGTTATACGCTATCATCGTAGTAATTTAACATACTAATTGGTACATATTCATATTCAAATTCAAAACAATTCAAACTTGGATCGAAAATTGGAAAGATATACCCTAAATGTATTATCTATGCTTGCTTGACTGTTACTGTAACATTTCGAATGTATGGACATTTTACAAAGTGATAATTCAACCATGTATATTTGTTAAGTATATAAGTTAGCGTATGAGCAATAAAAGTTCATGGCATTCTAACAATACATTACGGCTCTGCTGTCATTTAATCCCTCGTAGGTACATCAAACAAATTCCAAACTTGGGGTTTCGCTTTAATTGTTATTTGGTTGAGTTCGATCAAGGTTAAAGCGGTCTCGAGCTAAACTGTAGTCAGTCCGTTAATTTTATTTATATTCTGTGTAGTATCCTGTGGTCGTGACTATTATGCGAGGTGGAATAAACTTATCTTCAGTTCCGCTGCTGAAATTCGTAATTATTGAAACCAGTTTTCGTCTGATCAGTCTGATCTTAGTTCAAGCCGATTCAAACGACACGATTCCAGGGCTTCCTGTCCCCGTGCCAAATGCGTTTCCAAAACTCCCTTTACCGGTCTTACCATTGTCAAGTTCTCTTCCAGCTTTTTTGCAATTGTCCACATACCAACCCAACATTACAAATACTGTCACTCCAAGCAAAAAACCAAATTCAACTACAAGCACGACGACTACAGCGAATCCTGTTCAACATGATAGGAGAAAACGCAGGAATATCATATCGGCGGATTTAAGTCATCATCATCACCTATTCATCGATCCATCGATATACAAGTTCAGAACGTTCAGAAGAATCCGCGATTACCAACAAAACTTGAAAAATAAGGTACGCACCCGGTTTCCCGGTCGCAAATCGAGGCACAATCAAAGCAATAATATTATCTACTGAGCAAGTACCGAAACTGGCCTATTTATAGCTCATGCTTATGTTTAACGCCCAGGGGCTTATAATACTAACTATTAAGCGTTTGATACATTGAATCCGAAACAGCCGGATATAAACAACGCCGATTGTCGGTTTACCTAGAATGTAAATACTTTCAAATATGTCCCCATTTATGGCATTTACAGAATTAATACAACAGCCAGATAAATGATCTTGGTGATCCCAGGAGTAGCCTGCAATAGGCCCACTTGTGGCACAAGCAGCTGAGTATGACCGCCCTTCAATAGATACAAAAATTTAAGACTAATGACGTAATGACGCTTATGTTTGCGTTGTTTACGTTGTAATAAACTCCTTGTTTTGGTAATTATAAGTAGGTGCCTATGTAAATATTTATGCATTAAGTCTTAACCTTCTTCAAAAGCTTAACTACACGCGCGTGTCACTTATTCTGTTTTTGATACCAATAAAAGAGATTTATCACCTATTATAACAATCCATAACCAAATAACGAATGCAATACATTACGTAGCCTACGGAATTTTAACAATAATGCTGACATGACGTAAACAGCATCGGGTACCACCTCCAAAGTAAAGTGTCAATTTAACTCCACTCTACTGTAGCAAGTATTCTGTTTAGGAGTCCGGCTAATACATTTATTAGAAAAGTTTTAGTCTAACAGAATGCAAGTACAGTTATATCGATCACCACCACTACCACTGGTACCGGTATACCTGGAATTGTTTTTGGTTAGTTCACTGTTGAATTGGGTTCAAATTCAAGGCCAGCTACCAGCATTACCACTTCCAATTCCCAAACCAGATGTGCCCTTGACCGGTTTGCCCGTACCAGGTCTCCAAGCTGGTACTGTCCCCAAATTGGATAACCCCAGCGGTGGTGGTAGTACGCCTGGAAATATATCCAACACGACCAAGACCAAAACTACGACAAACTCCACGACCACAACCATGGCTCCCAACGGCCGGAAGCGCAGAAGTAGCCCTGATTTCCGGAAATTCCACGCAAATTCAATATTCAGATTTGTCAAGCACTTCAATTCCAGTAATGCTATCGGTTGGAATTTGAATAACGTTGTTACGAATATGGCACCCCTAGCGAAGGCATACCTGCACCAGTCTAAGGCTTCAAAAGAATTTAATACCTACTGTGTTATTCAATTCAAGATTGGCAGCAATGGCCCTACCGCCGATGCCGGATTTCCAGCATGACATAGTGCTTTCGAACAGAATATCAACAGGAAGATGGACTTGATTGAATCATGGTCATTGTTTTTATTTTTGTTTTTACGCCCATATTGTTCACTAACTTTATCTGTGGGATAGTTATTATCGAGTCTGAAGGGTGGGTGGTGGTGGCGTCGGTGATAGAATCTGGTATCTTCTATCTGTGCTATCAGCCGCTTGTACTTAGTTACCAATAGTTACTAGACAGTATAAAATGCGTTCAAAGCAGCACAAAATAATAAACAGTACATTTCGGGTTTATGACTCAGGGTGCGGTGCGCGTTTCTGCAACGAAACAGGTCAAGGAACCTAGCCTATGTGATGTACCGCCTGTTTTTTAAGTAGCGCACCCCCCCGCCAGGTTTTGCCATGGTGATAGTATAAATTCTACTATAATATGTAAATATACAGGGTTTATCGATTTTGACTCTGAGCAACTTTCATTCAATACCGTTACGTAATGATTTTTCAGAATAATATGAACAAAACAGTTTTGCACAGAACAGAGGTAATGAATATAGTGTAACTAACTAATGAACATGTGGTTTGCAAATCTAAATGTGATCACACTGAAATTTGATGGAATGTGTTGACACTGAAACACCCTGTACACTGAGACGCTACGGCTCGAGTATGCAGCAAACATAAACAAAGGGGGTGCGCTACTTAAAAAACAGGCGGTACATAGTGACCTCTGTTTTGGTGCTGTTACTGCGCTTATCGCGATGATACCATGTATGTCCGCGACCAGCACATAGAGAAGGAATTACCTATAATCCAGCTCATTCGAAACTGTACTAATTTGATCTATATTCCTAGCGTATAACCAAGAAATATGTGAGGCTGTTACAAAGTATACTCTGACTCTGACCTATGAATTGTGTAGCTGGTACTGGTCACATGCTCACATATATATCTGGCGTAACCTTACACGAATACGTACGTCCCGACTGCACTTTAAACCTAACCGACAGCTTTACTCTATTATCTAATACCATATGTGCCTTACAATAAAATGAAAAGTACAAATTCATGCGTTGTCCCGTTAATTTGTGCAGCGAAGTTCATTCAAGGATTGACTCTGTTATCATTTACTACTATTTGCATTTTTTTGAGCGACGGACAATGATTTCCATTCGCCCTGGTGGTGGGATCCGAAGAGCCCGCAAGCACGTTTCTTGGTGCTGCTGGTGTAAAAAGTTGATTGACCTCAACCCAACAGAACAAGACAAGACACGAAACGTGTAGCGTACGCAAGACGGTAACCGACCTTTGGCGCCCGACCTGATGACAATATTTAGAGAGCTTATGCGAAGAGCGATGCTCCAGCGAGACGCGGGGTAAAGTAGATTGACCTCAATTCAACGGAACAAGACAAAGACACACGGAATGTGCAGCGTATTCAATACTGTAAACGACCCATCATGGCGGCTGGCTTAATGACAAGATTTGGAGATCCTATGCGAAGATCGATATCTACTCCAGCGAGCCGCGTATATTCCGTATTCTACAGCGCGTACTTATTCATAATATGCTATGCGAACATGAACACAAACACAGGAAAATAAGTGAACGACAACCAGAAACACAAAAAACCAGATCGTTTGGATAGGGAATCTCGTCATTTAATCACACATCACAAAATTTGGAATAATTTTGAATGTACAATGGAAGCACAAAAGAGTACTTGAAAATATATGTATTTGTCGACTACAATGTCGAGGGAATAAGGTATTGGATGTGGACGAGTTGAATTCGATCGATTTTCAATTTTGATGCCAGCAGGCATGGTGATTGAGGTTTGCCTTCGATGAGAAAGTGAGCCGATAATCCCTCACTTGCTCTTGCGAGAACGACGTCGACGCTTCTGAGCACTGGATGCATCTCGGCGGTCTCGTCCACTGCTTGCACTTCGCCGAGATCGACGACGACGACGCTTCTGAGCACTAGATGCATCTCGCCGCTCCTGAGAACTGCTCCCACTTCGACGGGATCGACGGGACCGACGCCGACGCTTTTGAGCACTGGATGCATTTCGTCGCTCCTGAGAACTGCTCCCACTTCGACGGGATCGACGGGACCGACGACGACGCTTTTGAGCACTCGAAGCATCACGGCGCTCACGACTTGCACTCCGGCGGGACCGTCGACGACGCTTTTGAGCACTCGAAGCATCGCGGCGCTCCTGGCTACTTCCTCTTGCACTCCGGCGGGACCGACGACGACGCTTTTGAGCACTCGAAGCATCGCGGCGTTCCTGACCACTTCCTCGTGCGCTCCGGCGAGAACGTCTACGGCGACGCTTCTGGGCACTCGAGGCATTGCGGCGCTCTTGACTCCCTGTACGTTTACTTCGGCGGGAACGACGGCGGCGCTTCTGGGCGCTAGAAGCGTCCCGGCGGTCCTTCGAGTTGGCATCGACCTTGGTCGCGTCCTCGACCTTCGGCTTGGCCTATGAATAAAAGTAAAAAAGTACAACTGGTTAGCACTGTGTAAATTGCAGGGATATTGTAATAGGCAATGGCTACTAAGGCATGGGAACTCGGACTTACCTCGTCACCTGGAGTAGCCATCCTACTAACTAGGCTTCGGTTGAAGAAAGAAACTGCAGTAATTAAAAAAAACTTCAAGAGAGAGAAATTTCCAGACACCCTTCTCCTTCGGCGTCCAGTGATCGAATGACTGAAAAATTCTGATGAACTAGATACCTCGACCTCTCGACTCGATCAGAAAACAATTTGCTCGGAAATGCTTTTGTAAACAAGTTTCCATAGAAACCCTCGAGCATGAATTCGAATGCCAGAAATTTAAAATTCTAATGTAAGTTCCCAAGTAGCATATGTCCTAAAATGGCGTTGTATGCCGGATTTCGTCTAGGTTATGAGTACATAGCGGTAGTATCCGCAATCCTGCTTCCGGAAGTCCCACATGACAGGTCACATATTAGTATTGAATACTCAAGATTGATTCACATATTCAGGTTGACCTTTGAAGGTTTGAAATGCCCATAACTTTTACGTAGAAAAAGAAAGTCATATCGTTTAAGATTTTGAAGGTTCAATACTAGTTCGGTATTTGACAAAGTGTGGATTCTATTTTAACGACATTTGAACACAAACGTCATCTGGAATATCCATTGTTTAGCATATTCGAAATCATAAATATGGCACAAAAAAAAAACCTTCAGCTTCATTCATTCGACCAGATTTTACTGGATACAAGTAACACGTACAGCATAAAAATTCGAAAGCGTCATTCATTTCATTAGTTGACATCGCTGTCAATAACAAGTAGCTTCGGTCATTGTTGATTCTGAAGTCAAAGCTCGAGTAAAGCAATTTTCTCGTCATCATAACCAAATTGACCGTTGTATTTGACCATGCTGAGATCCTTGGGATTTCCACTGGTAGGGATCCTAGTGGTATTTGCCATGACTGCCGTCGGAGCGAATACCAATGAAGGCTTCTCGAGTGAATTCGTGCAAAAGAGTCAAAATGCTTCTGGAGCCATGAAAGACATTACTTCCAACTACCATGACCGTTCCAGCTCGGTCAAAATGAAGGATGCGGATGGGAACGAGTCAGAGAGAAAACAAGAAGGATCACACCAAGAAAAAACCCTCGCTCAAGCTGAAATCGACCATTTTCAAGTCACACGACAGAAAACGGTGAATAATGGAACCGCCGTGACGGAGGACAAGGAGCGAATCAGGAAGGACCATATTTCCGGATTCGCTGGTATGGTAGCTCTCGCAAGCTACAGCGACTCTATCAAGAACAATACCGGGGATTCCATCAAGAACAATACCAAGGCTTAATTATTATTCTTTATTCTTAAATATTAACCTGAATTATTGTCTTCGGAAACTTTATAAACTAATCATTAAATAAATTGAAACAATGTCTTAAATCGATTACCAGTTTTTGAGATTTCTATAGCTAATTGATTTGATTATCATTTATTCGGTATTCCTGTGAAGAATTGACAGAGGGCTATAGCCTAATATGTATGCTGCTGACATCAGTTCAGTAGGTGCTTCGCATGCCGATGGATACTATGATAGGTATGTACTGTATCCCAGTAAGCTGTCGTATTAAGGTAATCAAAATCATGGTAGGTAATCAAGTATGTCATAATCAACATTCTAGATAGGTATGCATATAATACCTAACCTAAGAATTTCATAAGTATACTGGATCCTCGACATTCGAGAATTCGGATTTGGTCTGACGAATCTACGTAGGTAAAATTAGCTAATCAGGGCATTGGTCCATCCTCGAATAAGAAAAACGCCAAAATGCTTTTTTAGATAACCATTTTGGGCATATGTAGTTATGAATGATGTTATAATTACAGTCATTAATGAGTACATAATGAGAATTGAGACATCAAACGTCATTTTTGACTGAACTCAACTGCTCAGCCCTCCGAATAGTACATTCATACTCGAGCATTACATGCGATCTGCGATGAACTCTTTGGTCTAACTACCTAAAGTAAGACATGCATCAATAAATACTTTGAAATATTCAATAAACTCCAAATTGTGAATGGCGGAAACTGAAAAAAGCCTGAAATCTGCATGAAGATAGAAATGCGTAGGAACCGAATATGTGTTTCTTACATCAGCTATAGGTAGTCATTTAGTCATTACATTTGTAGCTTATGCTGTACGTGCATATACGTAAATATACCCGGACCCAATCATATAAAAAATCGACACATTTCTCAATTATCTTTGTTTAAAACTCAGACTTTATAAATTTAAGCTGTAGATATAATTAACTCGTGTAAACATCCACAATAGTTTACACTGGTGACTGGGAGAATCATGATAAATAACAGCGTCAGTCTGTATCTGTCTGTAATACAATAGCAGCATTTCCATGTAATTCCGCGACGTGAAGTGCTAATTCATAACAATTACAGTTTACAGTATAGTCAGGTTAAAGTTGATCTACATAATATAGGTTTGCCCAAGTAAGTACACATTCCACCAACAACAGAAATACACAATCAGATATGGGATCGGAAATGTGTACAGAAACAATACATTGTACTCTAGTGCGATGAATGATGAAAGGGACGCCGACTATAGCATCGCCCGTGTGGACTTGGAATGTGGAATTTCTATTGTCCCGACTCAGCAGAGATATTCACCCCATGGGAAGACACATACTTTGAACCAAAATTCAAATCTCAATTTTGGTTTAATACTTTACTAGTTAAGTATATATTTTGACTTTTGGAGTAAATTCAGCTGGACTGGAATTCTTGGACAAAATCGTACCGGAAGTCGACAAATTAATCCCACGACGCTCTCATCAAGACGTATCAACAAACTACTGGTACGATTTAGCATTTTGATTAGGTACTACTTTCCAAATATTTAAAAATAATTATGTCATTGTTCTCTCGGCTGTCATTGCCAATTGCCACTACTACTGTCCGACTTTATCCGTGGCCACCGGTTCTGGCTAATCTGCTTATGCTTGTAGCAGTAATTGTAGTGCTGTGAACACATTTCAAAATTTAGTCTAATACAGGAAGTACTTTATACCAAAAACAACTGTCAAACATGTGTTCTGTGTTATTAGCATTTAAAACGTAGTTCTAACCGGCGCTGAACATTACAAACTAAATTCAAAAATTACAATAGGTAAGTGCATGTATTTTATGTATGTATAACCAAATATTAAAATGATTGGGACAAAATAACCAATTCACAATATTATGTTCGTTCGTATCAGATAGATCTAAATAGGATAATTAAAAAAGCCTTGAGAAAATGGAATCGTGCATTGAGAAATGGAATTCCGCACAATGTCGAAAATCTCAGTAAAGCTTTTAGTCAGGCTAGGTTAGGTCAAAACGTTGACAGACGATATTGATCCATTCTACATGTTCGGTTAGGTTTTTGAAATTCACACATGACCAATAACTAACTTAACCTATAGGATTATAGAGCAATTTTCCTTAGTGCAGAATTCCATTTCTCAATGCAAAAGTCCGTTTTGAGTGCACATTCTATTTTTTCAATGTATCGAAAAATACCACCCTAAGATAAATTAATTAAAACAGAAACGATTAATTAAGAAAATAAATTTGTATATTTAAATTTATTTTTTCTTGGTAGAGAACGCCTTATGGCCCTGACTCTGACACAATACTTCATCTCACTCATTTTCTGTGTCCACCTGGTGGTCAATGAAACCGAGATTTATGATGCGGATGTTGAAAAACAGACATGTCGCGGAGACAAAGACGCCGGGGATACAAAATCGGAGCAGTGTCACAGGCCAAAATCGACACCGAACGAAAATACTTTTGAATCAACTAAATATTCAAAAGGTTAATTTAAATAAATAGGTTTCATCCGCTCTATATATCCATGTATGTGTCGAACTGGAGTCGTATGATTGATTTGGAACTTGAAATCGATAAAAGCTTTTCATACTATTTCCAGAATTCAATGAAAAATGGAAAAAGTACTTGGAGACGGTGACCAAGGCTGAAGAAGACTACAAAATGAGTTTAGAATCTGAACCAGAAACGAACAATAAATGTACAAATGACACATGCTCCTGTTATCACTCTATAATTGAACGTGACCTGGAGCCCTTCCAGGAAACCGGAATTTCGAGTGCCATGATTGATTCCGCGAGAAGGAGGCAATTGTATAAATAGTTTTATTAGTTGGAAAATACAATTTCGAATTATCTGATTTTAAGGTTAAGTGTATTACTTCTATTTGGACAATTTTATAGAGGCGTTTTGTACCAAATCCGGGGTAATGAGGTGTACAGAGAACGAGAATGTCGTTTTCCAGCCCGATGTTCGGGCGTGGAATATTTTCTCACGAAATTAGCTCGGGAGTTACCTGACATGGATCTCATTATAAATGTCTCTGACTATCCTCAGATTAATTCTTGGTTCAAAGTCCCATTTCCACCCGTATTTTCGTTTAGCAAGGTTGGTTATATCGAATATGTAATCAATATTTTCTTGGTAGCCAAAACTTTTTAACAATTTTTTACCTAAAAAATCGGTAATCATTGATTTTATCGGAATTAATTTGGTGATTCATGTGATGAAAGGTCAGGGTAGGTTAGATTAAGTGTAATTATGTTAGGTTAGGTTTAAAAATCCAGGGTACAGATAAAAACGTTGTCTATTTAGGATAAAAGTTGTTAAAAAGTCTAGGCTAAAAGTCGATTTAATTAGGCTATTTAAATTGGCACCCTTAAAGTAAAGCGGTCCGAAAATAAGCCAAATACATTTATTATCTGACTATTTTTCTATTTTAGACCAAGGATTTTCTTGATATTATTTATCCGGCATGGACGTTTTGGGAAGGAGGTACGTCCCTTCAATAGATTCGTGGTCAAACCAATGGAAGATAGGAAAAATCTAACTGATATTGATTTTACAATTTTTTTTAAAGGTCCAAGCATTTCCATATTTCCACGTGGCCTCGGCCGTTGGGATTTACTACGAAAATCTCTGGCGAAAGCCTCAAAAGAATTTCCATGGGAAAAGAAATATTCACAAGCATTTTTTCGAGGTTCTCGGACGTCTCCAGAGCGAGATGCGCTTATTTTATTATCCCGACAAAATCCGGATTTAGCTGATGCACAGTATACTAAGAACCAAGCTTGGAAATCTGATGCGGTTAGCGCATAAATACCGTAATCGTAGTATTTCAGTGAATTATGTTCACCGTTAGTTAAATTGTGTTATAATTCGTTACAGGACACTTTGGGCTTTCCAGCTGCACAGGAAGTTTCATTAGAATCTCATTGTCAATTCAAGTACTTGTTCAACTACCGGGGTGTTGCAGCTAGCTTCCGGTTCAAGCACCTCTTCCTGTGTCGCTCACTGGTTTTCCACGTTGGGGACGAGTGGGAGGAATTTTTCTACTATCTCATGAAACCCTGGGTTCACTATGTACCCGTCGGAAGTGACAGTAGCGTCCAAGACCTTAAGTATAGTATTTATACACTTTTACATATAATACGAATAATGCGAATCAATTTTTTATGTCAATTATTCTGTAATTTGCTTCTTATAGGGCTTTACTGGAGTTCATCCAAGCTCACGATGAAATTGCGAAACGTATCGCTGAACGGGGCTACGAATTTATCAAAACTAATTTACGTCTTTTCCATGTGAAATGCTATTGGAAGGAATTATTAACCAGATATGCTACACTCATTCGGTATCCAGTGGAACTTCGGAGTGACGTCGTGAAAATTAGCCCTCGTAATTGATTGAATGCACGCATCTTTCAAAAACCTGAATAGTGTAATCAATTCGTATTTCATAAGACCGAACAGATATAAGCTTCAATAAGTACCTTTGCGGCCGCATATATATCTAGTATTAGATAAATAGAAAAATTAGCAAAAATCAGCCAAAAATGCTCTAATGAAATCTGAAATACACGATATAATTATTCTATAGCATAATTTCAGGAAATACAGATACTCACACAACCAGCACAACAAGTTACGACAAATTACCAGACTGATGATAATTGATTAGTGTACCTGTCCATGCCTCATAGAATATGAATTAGCTTGGCACATTCAGAGAGAGGTATGAGATTTTGTAATATTTAATGTAATTTAAAGATAAACAATATAGGTACGCATGAAACTCACGGGAATAGTACCTAATGTATAATATTTTGTAATTACAGTATTATAATTATTTTAGTGATTTGATTATCAATCTCGAAAATAAATAAGAATGGAGTGCCTACTTTTATCAAATCTTTTCGAATGTCACTCATCCTGAACCCCCGTCAGTAAGTCCGGTCAAGGATGAAAGGCAAAGCCGATCGGATTTTACAAAACAACGCAGTTGGATTTTCAATTTTCTTGATTTCTTCACATGTTCATCCGTCTTGATTTTCGGAAAAGACTTTGAAAATGTGTCTGCATTGCCATTATCTTTCTTACATAAACGATTTCCAAAAAATGCTATTAATTATGTCTAAATCCAAATCCAAATCGGTTAAAAAACAGATTCAGAACAAAACTGGCTACCTAGGTATATAATGATGCCAAGCTTTCCGATAAGATCAATAAGATCGAAATGGATGCGTTATTCTAAACTCAGCCCATAATATGCTGGAATATTGCAGCATGCTGACGAAAGCGGGAAAAGTGTCAAATTGAGTTCAATGTAAATAAGATTGGGATTTGGAGCAAGATTGGAGGAGGAAAAATGTTATTATTTTAATTTTAATTTGACAAATTGGTTAATTAGGTTAGCTATTACGTTTCGGTCTCGGCTTTGGTCAGACCATGGACGGAGACTCCTCAAAGGTTGTGACCGGGTTTTCAGGTTTCCTGACCTCACGGAACAAGGTAAGTCACGTCTTCTCCGTTGTCCGTGACCTAGTTTTGAGCCATTGCATATTGATCGCATATGCATATTCAATATTGGCAAATGTGTACCGTCAACTGTATACTAATTATATGTAGTACCGTAACTTGTAACTTGTAACCCTGAACCTATAACTTATGAATGTCATGGATAAAATTATGTAGTTAGTTACGTATTAATTACTATTATACCTAAAAATTATTAATTACGTATATCAGTTCTCAGTAAAAATTCCTAGGTAATTACAGGAATAAAACTTAGGGTTAAATGATTAATGACATGTCATTAGTCATTAGCATCCCTTTTGCCTTTTGAGCATCCGTATTCACTATTTTGTTTGTGTTTCCAGATTATAATTACATCCGTGGCACTCGGCGTAGCTGTGATTGGGGTTTTATCTCAGGTGTTCAAGCGATCTCGGACTAAGCTTCTGGACACTTCCAAATTGGGGTCCAGGTCGTCCCTGAACAAAGCGGGACAGAATAGCAAAGATGTACATTCTAATAGTGGGACATTGCGGAGGTCAAGTCCAAGTCGACACGGTGGTGGGGGTGACCGATCCTCCATTGCTTCCTCTCGACACACGGACACAACGCTCGTGTCACATTCATGTTATGATGAACAGGGCGGGCTGGGCCCACCGCTGAATTGCTCACAGCTTGGGGCACTTGGTAATTAATAGGCATTTATTTTTATGATAGTTCTCACTGATTTGATTATGAAACTAAAAGCTTCGCTATTCATTCTTAGGGCTGGAAGCAGTCGAGAAGTCAATTCACTACTGGGAATCCGCACTGGATCAGCTCAGGGCGGATTCTGTACCAGAAGACGAGCTGGATCAGACCCTGGTTCCGAATCAATCCGCAATTACAATTTCACAACTGGAGAAAATTTTAGAGGCAGCTCATACATTGCAAAGGCTTTCGGAAGAGTTGTTCCTTCATGAGGTAGAATTCATTAAATATGTGAAATCTTGTCAGCGTCGGCAAAAATATCTTTTCAAATACTCCAAATCTGTTATGTTAAGTTAGGTTTTAACCTCCTTTCTCCACCTGCCCTTGCACAAATAGGCAAAATAAAAACAGATAAATGTAAAGCCTAACCTAACAGATTCGGCCGTAACGCTACTGAAGCGATGATATTTCTGCCAATATCGATACTTTTGTGAACATTGAATGCCTAATATTTTTTACCAGAATTCCGTGCTCTATGCGGAGAGCGAGAGAGGCTCATCTTACCGCCTCGTCCGCTCCTCTTCAATTGACTCCTTCATGTCTGCAGAAGACTTTTTATCTGACGACGAGGAGATAACTCTTAGTTTGCAATCAGCCGGCTTTGACATTGAGCTGAAGAACGTGACTTTTCCATTGTATGAAGCCGCACTTCGTCTCGTCGAAGCCGGGACAGTTCCATACAGATCACTCAAAACAGAATTTGTGGGCTGTAAATATGGAGATCAGGAATATCTCGCAAAACTCCACTGTCTGCGAGGAGCATTTTCACGGATTATTTCTGATCCCGAGAAAAAGAATTGGATTGCTAAGCATGGGAAGGAGGTTTTAATGGAGATCATGGTCAAAGCTGACAAGGTAATCTGTCAAATGACTTCAGAATGTATTCTTTAGAAGACAATCATTGTATATTCTAAAGTTAAGTTTCTGTTCGTACACAGGATCCCAAGGATTTCGAGCAATCCTTTGACAGTTTTGTGGCTTGGTCACAAGAATCCGGGAATTGGGCGTTGACGGAAAGTGAATTGAAGGCACGTGGACTTCGTGCCCTCACATTCTATGACATTATCCTTGACTTTATTTTCTTGGATGCTTTTGAAGACTTGGAAGCACCACCAGCCTCAGTTTTGGCTGTGACACAAAATCGTTGGTTGTCTAATTCATTTAAGGTGAGTTTAACTGTGTTACCTACTTAAATAAATTCTTACGAATTTTGTTTGAATATGGAACGTTTGGTAAAACATGGACATTTTTATTCAGGAAACCGCACTGAGCACGGCCGTATGGTCAGTACTAAAAACAAAGCGACGATGGCTGCAGTATCCAGATGGGTTCGTGGCTCATTTTTATGACTTGTCCGAGCACATTATGCCAACTCTTGCATGGGGATTCCTGGGACCTCCAACTAATTTGCAAGATTTATGCATATTCTTCAAGGTAATTCGTAATAATGCGCTGGTAAATTGTAGATTCTCGGTTACTGACTGACAACAGAAAATTGACTTATTTCCGTTTGCTTATCCTACAGGACAAGTTCCAAGAGTTCTTACAAGCAATTTTCTCCTTCGACAGAGTTCGATACACATCCTTAGATAATCTAGCTTCGGATGTCATGATTCGAATGGAGGAAATGCATGCACTAGTGATGGGTCGGTTGTTATTAGAAGAGGGCTAACTGAATTCTCTGTATTCCGTATTATATTATGGTATGTAGATGATGTGCTGACATACTTGCAACGGAAGTAATTGTAGAACAGAGACAGACAGACAGACGTTAAAAATTAATTCAAATTCAATTCCACAAACAAGATAACTCAATCAAATCAATAATATTATCAATCATTGATTGACTGATAATATAATTTAATATAACAAATAAAGGCAAATTCAAATTCATCTAGAAACTAGAATACTAATGGCCTCATTCTTATTGGATTCTGCACACATTTAACTTTAAATTCAGGCGTAACAAGACGATATATATTGGGTCTAGAATGGGTTCATATAGTAAAAACAAAGCGTAAACTAGTCGTACTCATTTATATAGAATTAAAGTAGGAAACCTGCTGGTAGTAATAAAAATTCATCTAGGCAGTTGCAGCTTGTTTTTCCTCTGGTTCACCGGCCTCGTCATCTTCAACGACGTCCACTTCTGATTCCGCCGTTGCTTGCTTTCCCTTTCGCTTCACATCAAGTTTCGCAATATAACTATCAACGTTTAATTTGAATTGTTCAAATGAGTGAGGAGTTTTTAGAACGCACTGCAGAATGAAGTCTTCCGGAGTCTTCCCGGATACACGTCTGGCAAGCGTGTCTCGTAAAATTGACTCAAAGTTTCCTTCCAGTGCTGCAGTATCCATCGTTAGCTGAATAATAAAAGTAAGTATTGAAATTCCATGCTACGTCGGTATTTTCTAAATTTAAAATATCGTAAGTACCGAGCCAATGGGAACTTCAATGTAGGCATAGTCAGGTTCCCGATCGCTGCAGTTTACACTAATCTTAAGACCACCCTTGAGGCGTTTGATGGCTGCTGGTAAATCTGTATCAATAGTTCGACTCCGAGTATTCGGGAAGTTCCTTTTACAGAGACCACGAATAACTGACATTTCCGTAACCATCAAAGGATGACAGACAATGTACTCGAAATCCGAAGCGTGGATTTCTCCCAACTGTAACCAAATCCAAAATATTAACATATTTCTAGAATGTATGTTTCAAAATTACATTACCTTACCTAGTATTTCATGGGAGCTTTACCTGAATAGATTTAATAATTTCTGAGCTTCCAGCCGTATCAGCTCCTGCCGCCAATGTCTGGGCTAGCAACTCCGTTTGATTTGGTGGAGATATAGCTAGAACTGTAGGAAGAACCATTCCAGGAAGCAAGAAAGGTTCTGACATTTCTATAATGGTTTTCCATTTGTCCATACACCTGAAATCCAACAGACCAGCGCTATTAGTATACAGTAGCCTCAAAGAGCCCGTTGCCCGTAGTTGGCGTAGTTAATTGAAAGCTGTAGTTTATGGCCTACTTCTTGGGTCTATTGGGATAACGAAAGTCCATGTCAATGCGGAGAAGGAGAGGTGAGTCTGGAACATTGTAGACGGCAGGGTCATGGACTTCTCTGTGATTCTGAACTGCCTCCGCAAAACCCCACTGCGTGTACTGATATTTTCGATAAAAATAAACGTCATCCACTGGGGTAGGATAGTGAGACTTGTTGAATGGTCGCTGGATCTTGTACTCCATCCTATATGGTGTCAAACAAGGAAACAATGTACAAAAAGTTAATCATCAGACCGGTGACCGAGACGTGTAGCATTATAAGGCTACTATGCTTACAACTTATGTATTATACTTTATATACGGGGGACTGGTGTAAATAGCGTCGATATAAGCGTCAATCAATATTTTGCACTGACATTCAATTAACTCCAATTAAATTGTAAATAATTAATCATTGTACGATGACATGTGATGTGACATGTGACCTTACTCTTCTTTCTTGTACTGCTGTCGAACTAAGAATGTTTTCTTGGTCTCTTCCTTCTTGACCTTTCCTTTTTCCTTCCTAGCTCGAGTGCCCTTACGGGCAGCGTACAATGCAGCCGAAGTATGGAACCCTTGGAGCACCGGAAATACACTTCTCGAAAGTGCTCCGCTGTCTAGGACATTGCACAAGCCCCAATCCGAATTACTGGAACACCGTGACCCAAGTACAGATCCTCGACCGAGTATTGACCTCACAAGCATTTTCGGAATTTGACAGTCAACCAAGCACAAAGGTCAAAGGTACAAAACAAACAACGAAAGTTAAAGTATTAAATTACAAATTATGAAAATGCAGACTACTGCGATAGATATTCCGAGATTTTGAATCTGTACTTCTGACTTCCGGAACCGCCAGACCCGTAGCCACGTGCAATAATACATACAGGAATACAGATAAATGCATGTATCGGATTCTTGAGGCCCCAAACTGTGCGATCCATGCAGTAGGCTACATGCGGTATGTTCAAAGCTCGGTTTTGGTGGACCGCGGGAGGCAGACTGCATTCGAACAGAAGCGGCAAGCAAGCAAGCAAAGCAAAGCAAAGCTGCACGGTATAGCAGCAGAAGCCGCGGACGCGGAGGGAAGTGAAGTTCCAACGGCCCAAACTGCCGCTGCTCTCCAACTTTCCAACCGTGAAACCTCCTACACAGCTTGCTTTTTTGCTTTCACTCCACATTTCATATCTCATTCAACATTCAACTTCGGACTGTGCAGTGTGACATCGGCCTGTTGTAGTCTGTAGTAGTTTTATTCGGGTGACGACTGACAGGTGACAGGAGTGGATTAGAGGTCAGAAGTGGACAAGGGACCGGCTGAGGATATACTAGGAACTTGCAGCAGAGGTCAAACATCAGAGGGGACAGTTCCAGGGTAAGACAATTTCCTAACTTTTCAAATTATGTATAAATTTAATACATGCGCTGAGCTCTATTTAGTACAATAATAGGTGATAGGTGAATATGAATATTTAATAACAATAGCAAAGCAATAGTTAATCATTAATTATGATTAAACGAGAACGACTTATGCAGTATGCATAATTCTAAGTCATCAATTGTCAATTCAGTATATATGTATATTATCATAAAATATCATATATATATAATGGAATGGATAAGATGCAAATAGGCGCGAACGGCCTCGCCAGCGGTCTACCATTGACCATCAACTTTATCTGTTGTCTGTGTTTATTGTTTATGATGCTGGATGTTAACGATATGACGCTGGATGTTATACGATTTAACCGAGTAATCAAATTCAGATGGAGTATAATAGATGCTGGATGCTGAAACATGAAAGGGAAATATATAAACGTGCCACGAGAAAATAGAATCTGCCATTAAAAAGAAGACTTGAGCAATAATAAGTCATAAGTCGGCATGGCAGTAAAGATTTAGTCAGGTTAGGTTATGTTAAAGTTAAAACGTTAGCGGACGAGATTGATCCGTTCTACAAGTTAGGTTAGATTTTTGAATTTGAAATACCCAAATGACCAACCACTAACCTAACCTTTGGAATTATAAGACCAATTTTACTTATTGGATCATTCCATTTCCTATTGCAAAAGTCTTCTTTTTTATGGCATACCTATCCTTATTTTTCATGGCACATAACATCAAACATCGATAAAGGCCACCCATGCTGAAATAATCTATGATTTTGAATTAGCTTTTAAATTGACAGTCAGCAGTGCAATTTCGAGACCTAACCAATCAGGAATTGGAATTACAATTTCATGTAAAATATTATTAGTGTAGTGAATTAATATACTTACCTAATAACTGATAACTGATATTATGGTATAATATGTAATGTAAAATGTAATATAACATGACATTGACGGTAATCCAATAATCGCCATGATATTGGCGTACACCTACAGCTAGCTCCATGAAAGAGATCTATATGAATAAGATCACTCACTCGGTTCGGTGACCTCCAACCTAATTGTGCCACTTTTCCTTTGTTATGCCTTCCCTCGTAAGTACATCGTACTCCCGCCTACTTAATCCCGCTCCATTGAGTGGGCGGGAGCGGGACAGTTGGACACTTCAGAGAAAGGCTTAGGATTTAGGAAACGGCTAAACAGTCTGAATAAATCCAACATCGAGCCGAGCCACACGCCACACTCGGCCTCCATTTTTTCCTCTCTCTTCTCAACAGTCGACCGTCAACCGTACATGAATTTAGCATTTGGTCTCTGTCTTCGACTTCAGTGATTTTGATTTCGATTTGATTAGACATCAAGCGTTAGACATCTTTCTTTGGACATTGACATTGGACTGACTTTATAAATACGTTGGCTAATTTATCCAATTGCCAGTGTACTAGTGTGTAAAAATGCATAACTGAATAATTAAATGTTCAAATATCTAAGTTTTCAGTTTTTCATTATGAATTAATATTTGAGTTTCATTGATTTTCTAATGGCTTGTTTTTTTGTCTTGCAGATAATTCACAATGTCGGAAAACAGTCCCATGAAACAACAACGAGCCTTCCATCCTTATGCTGCCGGTGGAAAGCCGAGATCTTCACCATTAAAATCAGTTCAGCAGCACAAACACAAGGAAGCCCCACCACCACCACGGAAATACCTCTCCGCGGGAATGAACGACGTCAACTTTTTTTCTTTCTCGGGCGGCTCTTCCTCACTCTTCCCTGCTCAAGGCCGGTCTGCAATGTCAGAAATGTCAAATCTCCAAAAACAACCCCTTGGAAATGTCACAAATAAGAATAAGGTTCAGCCGCCAGTAGGCACCAAACCCACCAACAAAGACATTGGACAGTCTGCTCAGCCCCAGCCAAAGCGAGCTGAAGAAGTGGGTGTCATCGGAAGTCGTCGTCCTCTTCCATTACTCACTACTGCCAAGCCCAACGTTACTGGTTTCATTCCACTCGTCAAATCCTTCACAATTTGGGGTGACTCCAGCTCAAGTTCAAATTCAAATGACGCTCAGGTAACCAGTAATGAGAACAAACCCAGTTCGGAGGTGGTGGCTCAAGAAAACCAACAGATTCCACGAACACTCACATTCCGAGATGGACTCAATCTCTTGGGAGTCCAGGTTCAGGCTCAGCCAGAAACTGCAGCTGCAGTCGAGACTGAAATTCCACGTGGGGTTCTGACTGAGCGAAAAGTTGCCATCTACGACTTTCCGGAGTATTCTTTGGACATATACGTGTCCTGGTTGCGTCAGGAGAAAAATCTACGTTCCAGTATTCGACCGCGTTATATGGAACGACAACCGGATATTTCTCATAAAATGAGAACCATTCTCGTTGATTGGGTCATCGAAGTTGGTACGGGTCAAATTCTTCCGAAAATTCAAAATCTACTCGATGGGCAATTTTGCCTACAATTTAGCTATGTTCGTAAATACAATATTATTTGATTTACAGCTACGGAGTACAATTTTCAAGAAGAGACAATTTTCTTAGCCGTCAACTTGATTGATCGTTGTTTGAGTAAATTGGCCATTATGCGGAACAAACTTCAGCTCATCGGCAGCACGGCTCTCTTCATAGCTGCCAAATACGAGGAACTCCTAGCACCCGAAGTTGGAGATGTGGTCTACATTACTGATGAAACCTACACCAAGAGAGAGGTTAAATTCTTACTGCTTGCCTTTCTTTTTTGAGTAATTAAAACTACACACATTTGCTAAATGCTAAAGGTTTTATTTCTTGTAATTTTTCAGATTCTCGATATGGAAAGTTTGATGTTGCAGTGCCTAGAGTTCAAGTTGATGGTGCCCACGGCTTATGACTTTGTTCGAATTCTCTCCACCATTCTTCTCCTGAACTCTCAAACAACGTCCCTAGCCATGTACTTGGCTGAATTGACCCTGCTCGACGGAGAGAGATATCTAGCCTACAAACCATCGGTCATTGGCACTGCCGCTATTTGCTTCGCTCGTTATTCATTTCAGGTAGGTATTGCCCTTACGATCGTTTAGTATCTGGAAGTATTCCTCGAGTAGCATGCTACTTCAATGTTGGCTCAGATACTAAAACCT
>JAQFYT010000895.1:0-20060 GCA_034694925.1 Ceratophysella denticulata
AAGACTCTGTCCGTCATTTAATATTTAATCACGGTTAAAAGTGAGTAGTATACCTAGTAAAAAAATAAAAGTGATATTTCTAGTACTGTTTCTAACTTCTAACTCAACTTTCGAATTACTAATTACCTAATGCTTAATTGGATTAAATAATACCACGTCATGTCGAACAACTAACACACTAGTTGTACTGCTAAGACATTATGAGCGTCCGGATATAAAGTTTGTAGCTCCTGAAGTATATAATTACCGATGCCAAGCATAATACCAGCGAAATCTCCTTGAACTCGGAATCGGAATCGGTAATCATCGTTAAAATCTAAGCAATTGTGAATTAGGTCTGAATTCAGAATTCAGAATGGGTTTATTTGACACCCAATAAATATTTCATATAACATTAAGTAACATAAATACGTATTTCACATGTTTTTGCAAACAACCTAGTACAACACAGATATTTCATGCTTTTATGGAACGACGGAACACGAGCTTTAATAATTCAAAGACTTCATAATAAATCTATTCTTTCTTTGTCACTTTGCGTTGCTTCGTTGAACATTTCGCTTTCGCACAAGATTCTAAATTCCAACTTCCAACCCAATAAATAATCCAACCATAGACAAATTACTGGTCGAGTTGAAGGTCTAGGACAAATGGGTTAGACTTTACTACACGACAATTCACGATTCCCACTTGAACGATCTGAATGCAATGCATATATGTGCAGTCAAACAAAACAAAATGAATTGCACTCATGATTTTCACTAAAAACTACCTAACAAGTTGCAAATTCTTAATGAAGTATCCGTCAGGAATACGAAAATCTTCTCAAGCGTAAACCGAATAATCACTATCAGCATTAGTAACTTGAAAGTAGTGAAACGGCAAATGCAAAAAAAGCTCTATTGAGGACTTTTGAGAAAGTGCATCTGTCACCGACTTCACTTCATGAGACGAAAGCAACAGTATTTTACAGGGATCTTCTTGTGTCACATCTATTCTATCACGACTTTAGTAAATGACCAATTCCTTCTTGACAATTGTTGTGGTGGGCCAGTAACGGTCAAAATTACTATACGTTTAAAAAAAACATTGCCAACAAAATTATAGTATCACTATCCCTGCATCTCGACTGAATTATGCCAGTTTAGGAATGAGGTTAATAAAATTCAGTAGGTACTGAAGTACGCCGAAAAGTGGAGTAAAGTTATTAGGAAATGGAAATACTAAGTACTAAACTTATGTCGATTGAGAATTGAGATGATTATCAGGAGAAGCACGAAGCACCGTACTTTCCAATGTGGGATATTGCTAAAACTCAAACTCCAGATTTTTACCGTTTCACCGATCTCTTAGAATCAACAAAATATATGAAAAAAATTATACATATTGTCAATTCCAGCTTAAATTACTTAAAATAATCCCGATACTTGAATTAGTAACCCTTAAAAAATAAATTCATATGCTTATTGCATGAAACATGTTCAGCGTAACATGAATCCATTCAAGATGCTAAATACAAACATCGCGATTCGTGGTTTCGTCTTATTTATGCCACCACTTTCCATCAAAAACACTTAAACTGATGATAATTTATATATATTGGGTGCATGCATGGTGGTTAATACTAAATCTAGTCATTAGTGGACTTTGAAATATCTATAACAAGCATGAGTACGAGTACGCACCATAGACAAAGCTGCTTGCGTCAAGAAATGAAGTTTGTCCTGTGCCCTGTTGATTTTATTTTGAAGTTTAATTTTAGAATACCGAATATCCATGCTTAAGCTTCACGTAGTAGCATCAGCTGCGGTAGGCAATTTCAATGCTCTACATTGTTCAACCTTAAAATAGTGGTGAGGGTCAGTTTTTTTATACTTCTAAGATTAACAGTAATAACAGCTAACAATAATATTCGCATACGAATGTTTATTATGGCGTGGTAGATAACTTTCACGGTTCAGCTTTAATGCGCATGGAGCCTGGCTGGAGACAGCACACAAGTCCACACCTGACATCAGTCGTGGTGTAAACTTGAGGAGAAAATCGTTATCAAGACTGGAAGGACGTATTATGTAAGATTAGCATTATGGAAACAGTGCTAATTTCTGTATATTGCATAGGTGCTTTATTATACATATATCATAGATAGACAGGACATTAATATTAATATTATTATTATGAAAGCCAAGTTGACATACCAGATACCACTGTTCCTTGTAGAGTGGGTCAACAAAGCCGTTGTAGCCAGACCCATGCGGAAGGAATGAATGGGCAGTTGGGTAATATGGACCACCAGTTCCGGAAGATCCTTCAAAGTACGGAAAGTCACGCTTCACTCGTTTTTTCTCAACTTGTTGTTCAAACCAGTGAACCTAGACAGACACAAAAAGTCAACAGATGCATTATCATTACAACATCCGCACGATCCGTCAACACAAAAAGCAATTCCAGTTCAACAAACCACACCACAGTCCAGCCAGAGCCAGAAGAGATCAGTATATCAACTGAAGTGAATGACCGGAAATTACTTTCTGCAAAGTAGTTCAAGCTTGAGCATATTCAGCTTAGCAGTTCAATCTCCAGTGGATTCAGCGGACAAATTGTGAATTGTGATGTGACAATAAACCCATCCGTAGAGTGCATAAAAAAGGCTATCTATATTTACTCAAATGAAGGTTGAAATCGACCGAGCAAAACTAGCTTTAATCTAACGTCACGGAAGCCTAACGGGACGTTAATTCAGGATGTTCATACTTCGCGTCACATCGTGATATTACATAATACATACCAATATCATTGACGAATTATATCAACCCTTTGAATACAACCCGGTTGCATCTTGTATCTGTTACGACCGTATACAACCGTTGAGTTAGGTTGCCGGGTTTAAACGCGACTTACGCGCGACATTTCTAAGCATCTTCCAAAACGTCAAGTCATGGAAAGGGAGGGGAATAAAATAAACTAGAATACTTATATTGCTGTAGGCTGTAGTTATAAATAGGTACCTTATTGCAGTAAAATTCAGACTGTATTCGAAATTTAAACTCGAATTACTGGTGCTAGTTAATTAATTCCTAAAAAAAACCTTGCTGTTTTAAAAGGCCAACTTAACTCGGCAACGAAAGACATCTTTGAAAAATTGTAATTAACATTCATTCCTTTATATAGGATACATTATATTATACATGCAATGAGGGGCAGAGAACTGGAAGGAAGGTTTCTTCCAGTATGGAAGTAGGCTTATGGAATAAAACTCAGTTGATCAGACAGAATCAGATATAAGAAGTCGGTCAAAACCGAAGCTATTAGATTACCTTTGTTGCATACTGCAGTTTGCTTTCTTGATTTCCATTTTCATAGATTATTGTCACTGTCACATCATAATTATATGAATCAACATGCACGTTTTGTTCATGGCATTGACTGGATAGGTTGGTCATTTGTTGGCGAATTTTAATTTTAATTTAATAGTTGGTCAGGGTCAGGATTTAGTTTAGGTAGATATTATCGCAATAAATTCTGAACAATATATTTAAGTATATTCAATTTTATCACTATTGTGTGTAACTTACATGAGGTTCATCCGTTAGGTGTTTGTGATGATCTTGATTAAATTCTATAGATCTTTTGTGTACTCTGGAGTGCTCGAACAAATAGTAGTGCATAAGACTTCCGATCTGAAAAGTAAAACAACCAAACCATAAGTCAACACAACCGAAAATCACATCGGACAACAATATTCTAATTTCTGCCTCTGTCAGAAAACTATAAACACAAATATGGATATCGTCTTTCGACAACGAAGCTCAATTTCGTGTTCGAGCAAGTAGTATTTCTACTCTAGCGAGCTATTTATTTGTATCCCATGTCCAGACTAATTCAA
The DNA here is from genome assembly GCA_034694925.1 of Ceratophysella denticulata. Taxonomy (NCBI): domain Eukaryota; kingdom Metazoa; phylum Arthropoda; class Collembola; order Poduromorpha; family Hypogastruridae; genus Ceratophysella; species Ceratophysella denticulata. Next base: position 3,887 of record JAQFYT010000895.1, read on the forward strand.
TAAGTAGACAAATAAATATAGCCTCAACTTTTCCTATGTACTAACCTCAGTATCAGTAGTGTAGTATTTACAGGAACTAAACCATTCGGTTATTAATTAATAATTACTCCTTACTTCTTGACATTACCATTCAGTTCAGGGTTTCCATTTTTCAATTTTCCTTAAATTGTAAAATGCAAGCTTTTTGTATTACCTACCTAGGTACTTATTCATGTTTCTCTTCGACAACTGCTTTACTATACAAGGAGAGACTAGCGACCAAAAAGCTCAAACTTTCACTGTCAGTAACCTCAAGTCTTGCTACTTCAGCGTTCTATTTAATCGTTTCACAAAAGCTGGATCATAAATGCGAATCATCTTGAGTGTTGAGTAGTTTACGACATGCCTCCTCTTCCCTTAAAATAAGTTGGTACTTGACTTGGACGGCAGACGGCTCATGGTATATGTATCATTACAATGTCAGCTTTCAGCTTCCAAAATATAAATCCACGCCACATTTGCTAATTCATTTTCTACCAAGTTGTTAAGTTACCTATATCTTAAACCGCCGATCGCGCGACAGCTTTAGTTTTAGCTCGATTCTAATCCATCATCACGTCTACTAACAGAAAAAGTCTAGACCAGAGGTGGACAATGGACGGCAAAATGCCCCGAGTTGGCATGTCTCACTGTCATAACAACAGATCCAAGTAAGTTTAGCACGTCAGAACAATTGACAATTCCCTGTAGACTTGGATTCTAGAGTAGTCTTACAAGAGTTAGCAAAAACGTAAACTGTAAATAAGAGATAATTTCCCCTGGGATTGAAAATGAGAGCCTGCACATCCACTTATTGTAGAGCCATGTGCGCTCATCGCATTTCTACAGGGATAGATACTCAATGCCAATAACAATAATGCCGGGTTACCCATCGAATACCGAAGTCCAATGTTATCAAGTACCTATAATATTATAGCAGGTGAGTGAGGTAAATGTATTTAGCCACATCTCGTTGAAATTGAACTTGGAATCTCATAAGTGCATCCAAAATGCAAACAAACTTCAACAAGTTTACCAAACCTCATCCTTATGCAAATGAATCCTAGATTCAAGTATGAAAAAGAAAAAAAGTACGTAATCAAAGTTTCAGTGTATGACACAAAGCCAGCCTGCATTTTACACAGCATATTGTGGCTAAACTAATTAACTTGTTAACGGTACAACGTAGTCAACCCACGCAATATGTAAGGTACATACAGTACAGTATATCCTAATCCGTAAAAGTTTGCCTGAATAATGCCAGAATAGGTAAAGTAATATTACATTAACAGCCCACACACTTCTACCAAGCAAGGATAGAAGATGCGCTTGGTAAAGCAATCTGGTAACATCCATTACTTGGTTCATTTTTTGCTCAAGTGACAAGAATAGGTTATTTTCGTCAAACTAGACTTGTCTTAAACTCAGGAAAGTTAATCAAGTGCAACTGCATCACTCAATTTTTAGTTTCACTTTGGCACAACCATTAAATAAAGTGTTTTATTTCTCGACTCGAACACACTCACTGCACTCATAATTCGCACTAAATTTAAGCTTGGAGCAAAATTCCGACATTGACTCAGGAATTGCGATGCGATATGCGATGTGTCAACGTCAACTAGTAGTTGTAGGTAGTAAGTACTTACTTTTTCAGCTAAGCGTGCGGTATCTATAGTTTGAATTTTGAATTTTTCGTAGTAGGTAAGTACACAAGAAAAAAAGCATTTAAGCGCACAAACAATTCATCTGAAATTGCAATTTGCATACAATGACGTTGACACAAAATCAAAATCATTGAGTGCTTACGAATACGAATGCGTCAGTTCATTCATACCCTTACCAATTCAGAATAAATAATAGCATAAATATGGCTCAACTTCCAAATCATAGATAAGATAAAGTTAAGTTTCAATTTTAAAGCTTGAGAATATTTTGTGTCGGTCAAATTGATAATGCAAAAAATATTAAGCTAGTTATTTCGTAATCCGCATAAGTATGAAGTAGATAGTGTACCTACCAAAGCAAAGGATCGGAGTGGGATCGGATCGGAAGTATTTATGAAACACTGGTATTTTGATTTTGAATTAACATTGAGTGCGATTCACAACATATGACATAGAACAAATGCAGGGCAGGATAAATGCATGAAATAAAATAACATTGAAACATAAGAACTTTTAATGTATAAAAAAGAGCAACAATTCTTACAAACAAATATAAATAAGTACAGGGCACATCACGGATTTTGAGAAATAGAGTCTGCAAATTTAAGGTTCAACTCGTAACCTCAAAGAATAAAGGAGTAAGGAGTGTATGGCAAAGGAAAAATCCTTCTTATAAATGATCTTCAGTAGGTACTAATAACCAAAAAAAACTTTAATCTTACGTGAAATCTGTACGCTCGACGCTCAGTGACCACAGACCATGCCAATTAATGTAAATAAACGCGGAAGCATCATAAAGAAAAAAGAAATGATCTGTCATTGAGATTAAATGGTAAAATAGAAAGCTCCAGGGCAGGCTCATAATATTACTTACATAAACCACGCATAAAGTACTAAAATAACGTCGACCTTCGCGTCTCGCGTAATGTAAACAATACTATATTCTCGACATTGTGGCGGTTACACGGTTACTACTATAAAGTTCCTTACATGACGTACTTATTTTATAATGAGTAGGTGTAGTAGGTAACCAACCAGGAAAAGTACTGGAATTGCCTCATCTATTTCTTGAATAGAAAACCTTGTGTTAGTTATGCGTTCTGCATCTCTAGTTTACAATAGAAATTAGCGTGTACTTTCACTTTCCTCTACCTGTCTTGGCCTTGGGTTTACTACGGATTTACCTGAGCTTGGTTCTTGGTTCATGGCATGGCCCACCCACATTGACATAAATAAATGGAATGGCCAAGCACAGAATCCAGAATTTTTCTGACCGGGCATTGAAAAAGTGAACAATCACATGTTCGTATGTTATCTCTTGCCTAACGTCAGCACCATACTTTAATGGTAAGAATTAGAATGGAAAAAGTATATGCGACCTCGGGATCGCGCCATATTCCAGTGCCAGTACTCCCGCTATAATCTTAAAATACTAACCTAGGTATCTACCTACAACCTACCTATACCTAATACACTAATACCCTACCTTCTACCTTCCCCAACCCCAACCTGTCAGTGGTAAGGGTAAGGACCTTGAGTCTGTCTCGTCACTTTCGTTCATGAATACCAAAATATTCCGTCGACCCTATTTATTTTTACTTTACTCTGACTCTTACTAGGTTGAGGCTGAGAGAAAGTCGACAACAACATTAGGCGGCGTAAGTACTTTCAGCCTTACGTAGTTGGTCGGCAAGTAGGCGACGGCGACTGTTAATTGGACGCAGAGCTATTGAAAATTGAAATGTTACAGAACTGACTGAACTTAAAGTTACGTAAGGCTAAGCGACGTAACACATTGAAGTAAAGAAAAACCAAGCAGAAGGTGTGGAACAAGTTAAAGTCTTCAAACCATACATCCATAATCTTTGCACCTTCTTCTGCCTACTCCATTATTCTTAATCTGGCTAATCTCCGTAAACAGAACAGAGAGAGATAGAGACGAAAAGGAGGTCATTTGGGAACGAGGGGAATGAGTCATGTTCCAATTCTTTCAAACAGCTCATTTTCCATACACTTTTTCACAAATTAAGCACTTTTTATTACAACCTGGCGGCAGCCACGTAAAATTCTAAGTAAGATGTTTTAAGTAAAAGCCTACAAAGGAACATCCAACATCCCGAAGGCTGATACTACTGTTAATTTAGTTGGTACAATAGGGCTTTAGTCATTGAACTTTTGAAAACATGTACATTATAGGAATGAGGAACAATAATGCCGACGTTTCAACACTAATTTCATAAGGCTAAGACCTCAACAGAAGCATTGAAACTATTTAACGTTCAATGCCTAGCTGCAATAATAATCCAGCGACAGGAATAAACTAATGAGGAATTAAAGTATGTACTAGTATTCTTTAAACGTGCCCCCTTATGAGTTCCACATAAAATATATTTATCGTCAAAATATTTCGTCAGTTCCATGTTCCATGATTGATTTGAAGTTAGAAAAGTATGTACAATATAGCATCGTATCATAAATGTATGCGAGCGAAGCATGTTAACACTTCGCGGTAAGTACTTATGCGATATTATCGTTATTCTTCCATCATAAAAATTCAATAACATTCAAAAATCTATGGTTAATGAGCTAAGAATAAATAAAAAAAATCATCAAATGCATTACTGCATTATTCCCAATGAAATGAATAATATCTGCAATAAGGATTGGATTAACTATAGCAAAGCGCATCTCGTACCCGAAAGAGTAAAGAGTACAGTACCAAAGCTCTGAATACATATTCAATGCTATTATATTGCACAGATTTTATACCAGATTAGCTATTGCATATTGCATGGTTTAAATGTTTTGACGCCGTGTCAGCAAGCTTCACACGCCAGTCGTCATAATACAATATATTGTAAAACATTAATCTTAAGTTTAACACGATACACGATACACGATTCATCCCATGAGTCTCCCTTCTCCCTTCCTTATTATAAAATGTCTATTACTCCATCAGATTAAATCTCAAAGAACTGTACCCAACAAGCCGATTGGTTTTAATTTAACCTATTTAGTTTTATACCCACCCAACCCAAGTCAAATTCCACTCAACGTGTGGTGCAATAGGCGCATATAATGGAATTATTATGTGTACTAATGCAACTATTCAACACAAAGATTAATCCTCTTGACCTGGGATAACTGGCAATACCGCCTGCACCTACCTAAAAAAATTCTAATTTATAGACATGGCTTAACCTGAATGTGAATAGGGTGTTTGAAAATAATGTAGGTATATTCATACAAGTATATTCCATTTGTATTTTGTATTACTTATTAAACCTGTGCAAGTATATAAGAACAAGAACATTCTTATTAAGTACATTTTACAGTGTTTATCTGCGAATTCGCAATTTTATCACAATTTATTTATTAAATGCAGCAGTGATCTTTGCTGGCATAAAAATCGAGCTGGTGGACTGTTGCTGTTCCTAAGCCCTATATCAGCTAATACTCGGTATAAGTATTGCATTATTAGTGTGTGTAAGTAATTTAGTTGTAAACTGACTGGGACCGCTAAACAGTATCTATCATGCAACAGCTGAGGCTAATAGTAGTGATTCAGCCAATTTGCGCAATCAGATGTTCTCTCTGCTTCAAACCCACACGCTGATGTGGTCAGTTAATTATTAATTATTGGCATGAACCCACAAACAAAATCAACCCTTCTTCGTTAATATTTCTAAATTTAATGAGATTGATACCGCTTCCTCGCCAACACATCCAAAAGTACTTACACGGCATTTAATAGCAAGGCTTCAGATTTCAGAGTCTAGCTAGCTTACTTGCAAGTCTAGAGTACACAACTCCTATTCACATCCTGTCCGGATTTTTATCAAATGACTTTCAAAAAACTATTTTACGTATTATTATTATTATGAATCAAATTTCGCAAAGTAAGGTCTCTACCACCATAGACAAGTGCAAACATTTAGGACTTTCCACTCTCAATAAGCATAGATAGCGTACCTACTTGTTTTTTAGCAAATTGCAAGGGGGATTTTCTGGTAAATAAAACATAATTTTGTCTACAATTACATATTTCCTATTCCAGCATGAGTAATACTCATACATATGCATGTCATAATATCATTCATTCATTTTCATGATTATTGTTAATGCCCGGAAAGGAAACAAGCTAAAATCCAATCAAATATCAATTTATGGACGTCAGTTTCCCACTTCCAACGCACGCCAGGTGATATCCACGATCCCCAACCCCTGACCCCAAATACCATTCTTTCAGTTTACTTACATAACGTTTCGTGTTAAGTTAAATTCATGTCACAAAACCAACGAAATACGCCTAGATTCTAATGATTTACCGCAAACGTCGAATCTGGATTATATGAATGAACAAAATACTGAATGAGGAAAATCTGGTAATCAATTAAATTGTATGATTAAACATGAACATGATTACCTTGTGTAAGAAAATATAGTTTACACACAGTCAACAGTTACAATATAACTTACAACCACAACAAATAATTTGTTATCTCGTGTACTTACTACAGGAATAGACGTACAATAATGCTAATGCTACAATAATGAATAACAAATAAATTTTATTGCTTGTAGCTCAATCTCACCTGTCCCAAATTAGTGTAGCCGTACTTGGCGGCCACTTCCGCTGCCCGCTCATCTCCATCCGGAATATGGAGGGCAAACTGATTAGAGAACACATTCTGAGCCTGGGCCGGGGTCAGGAGAGCGGTCCAGGTCACTAGAACTAAAATTGATGCTAGTATCACAGTAGGTAAGGCTCCAAATTCCAGGAACCGACTTCGTCCACGACTGTGACGAACACCTCTCCCGCCAACTCCTCGTCCAACACGAGACACTCCATTATTCCCACCAACAACTTCATCCAACTCACAAACCATGAACCCTGATGACCGGGTCACCGCAAACGACATTCCGTTGTCCGTCCACAGTCTACTTCTGTGTTATTAGTTGTATTCGTGATCTAGCGTCTTCAAGCACACACTTAAATTCGAAATAACATTGTAATGTTGATTGGTGATGGCTGGATAAGCTATTGTTAGATTCAAATTCGAAACCTCACAAAAAAAACCCGACTTTCACCTCAATTAATATTTAGAGCTTATGTCAAATTGGGAATATAACCTGGCTGCTGCTGTTTGGAACAATGACACATTTTTGGCACTCTTATCCAGTAAGGCAGTACTGGGTCTAGCAGTAGCAGAAATGTAATATTGTCCAGGATGTGTCCGTCGTCGTTCGTTGAGCAGGACTACCACCCCTCGTCTCCAAACTCGTACTGATCCTCATAATCACAAACTAACCTCTTCTTCCGTCACTCGTGCTAAGCTCAAAGTGAAGTCACGAATTTATTACATTTTGCTATACCTCTCCACCTACCTCCACAAAATACCCCAACCACAACATTACAGTAGTATTCCATTCAAGTCCTCCCATATACTCTCTCACAGCCACTTACTTGAAAAGCACAAAAACCGAAGCTTTTCAGACGCATTTTCCTCGAAACTCTCTCTGCCTACATCCCAGCTAAATCCATGTGCGAAGATGTGTTCGCTCTGCCCATCAGTAGGCAGTATGTCTATGAATTCAGTGAAAGTTTTACCCAAAGAGTTCAGTATTTTTACCCTTTTTTGCTTTACGTAATCTTGTAAATGCCTTGAGATCCACGTAGAACGTTACATGAATCTTGAGACAGGAATAGGGAATTTGGTAAGTGTTAAGGAATTTGAGTAGCCCTGCATACGCAACAGGCTTACGGTTTCGTATTATTTGTCATTCTTGAATTTTTGCATTCCTGTAGGCAGAGCAGAGATGACTTTGAGTGCGAATACCTATACCTAACGCTGAAATTTTGCATTGTACATGAATTGGATTTATACAAACCGACCCCCTTAAAATCAAAGGATCCTGCTGCTTGGTTTGATTGTGGGTATTTATATTTACGTATGTAGGTACAGGGTGGCTAACTCAAAAGATTGAATTGGTTTCGCCGGAGGCGGAAAATGCGAACCCGCCGGAGTTCGCGCGAACGCGTCTGAACAGGTTTGAACCTGCACCATTCACTGCGCAATAGGCGGGATCCCGCGCAATCTGGCGAGCTCGCAATTTCCGCCTCCGGCGAAACCAATTCAATCTTTTAAGTTAGCCACCCGGTATGTACACAATAAGGAAATGAAAGGAAAAATATATATTTTGCAATTCTGAGAAAATGCAATGCGTAATCACTGCCACCTTGCGCATTGAAATCCAATGAGTCAGTCGGCATTTTTTCTTATCTTATGTGCAAACGAATTTTTCTTTTGGAGTTTTTATTTGTTTGTTGTTTTGTTATTAAACCTAACTCTAAATAATTCACCCAATTAGGTATTTATTATCATAACTTAACATTGTTTTTGAATATTTCAAATTCTGATGTTAACGAAATTGAATGAGGAAGGAAATATCAAATTTCTCGTGTCTGATTTTGAACCGTCTTGCGTTCAGATTCAGAAAGTTAACTCGTGTCTGTATTTTAATTAACTAAATTCTGTATTGAATTTTAACTTGTGTGTGACGAAATCGAATTTCTTAAAAGACTCCAGAGAGTAAACGAGACCTATTGGTGTAATCAATTTTCGCAATCTGTGTATTACAGCACCGTAAGGCAGCAAATGTTATCTCCTTCACGAGTCCTGTCTACTAATAGTGTGTAGCCTAGAAAAAAAAACAATCTGCAGCGACACTTACGGACACGCGCTTGTGTTCAGCTTACCTTCAGAGTTATGCTGGAATTAATGCACATCATGCTTGAGATGGACTTATAAATCACGAAAAATGAAAATAATTTTTGTACCTTATGTTCTGGATGCAATAGAAGTTAAAAGTTAAGTTATCTTAAAAAATGCTATTAAATATATACCTGTATACTCATATCGTTATCTGAAGAAGTAACCCGTCTTTAATCGATTAATTCGTTGTTGTTATTTGTCGTCCTTTGGAAATTAATTATAAAAACGTGACGAGAGTAATATCAACAGGAAGTATATAAATATTTTGTAGATGTCGGTAACTACTCACTGATCTGATGTCGGAAGGTTCACAAACAAATAATTACACCATAATTACATCAACCATGAACTGGCTCCATCGAACTCCAAATCAGCTAATTTTTTCAATTTCTTCCTCCCAGCATGCGTAATGGCTCCTTTCGCAGCACAGGCAACAATCTTCAACTTATCCACAGATGCCACTTCGTAAGTATCCCGGAACTTGACATCATGGAGCACAAAGTCCCAAACGTCGTTACAGAAATTGTATGCATGGAGCTTCTCTGCTTTGAAAGTCAATCGGGGCTTGTAGGTACGATTTGAAAGGACCTTCTGGACAGAACAGTCAAATTGACCCAAAATTTTATGTGCCAATGAGGTCGGCACTCGCCCCTTTGCGAGGAGTTCGTCCAAACTATCTTGAAGTGTAGTTCCGATCGTTGTGCTCCGATATATTTGATACGGCATGTTGACGAGGATGAGGGAGTCTGGACAAGAAATTATAAAATCATCCGCCTCAATGGGAATTCTGGATCAACTATAACTATGACAATTAATAAGTATGATTCAAGTACGTTAACATACGCGTTCCTGTCCTGGCTAAATATATGGTCAAATCAACTGACGCACCTCAAACATCGATTCAAAACACTTCTAGTCCTTCTAAAAAAAATTAAGCATATTGTACAGGGTGACACGAAATGTGTTACACCCTCGGTCATCCTTCCGAAGATCGGACAATGACACAATACTACATAACCATATACATAACATATTCGATACCCTAATTCGAATACCTAGTAACTGACATTTCCCAAACTTTTCAGGAGCGACGAAAAACAATTCTTGTGTTTCACCGAATACCTCGTTTAATTTATACGTGGTATTCGCTGACATTTTTCAAATTCTTTAGGAGCGCGAAAAACAGCTTTTATGGCTTTATCATGATCGAATACCTCGTATCATTTTATACGAGGTATTCTAGAAATGGAAAAGCAAAATAAGTCCTGAAAGTTGTAGGCCGTAAATACGACGTAATCTAAAGCAAGGATATCTGGGCACTGGCTTTATATTACCTTCTAAGGCCAACGTACCTCGACGCGGCTGATTTTTACGAACTTTTAGACACCAAAACCTCATTTTCGAAAAAAAATGCAGTTACGAGGTATTCGAATTATACCAAATTAAAGACATTATCGCGGATGCAGTCGTGCTATATTATTTGTTTTCATACAACAGGCCGCTGTGCAGCACAAGAGAGAAAAAGCGAGCGCCGATTTATCTCGCTCTTGCTCCTGACAGAGACCGAGCAAACTCTGGTTCGCTGCGGAGATCGCGACCGGGCGCGGCTTAAGGTTCCGCGACTTTTGAACGTTCCAGCAGGTGTTGAAAGCAGGTTCTAAGTGATTTGATTACTGAGCCAGCTAGTGGTGAAGGGTTTGGGTCAATTTTGCATAAATCAAAAGACGTTCACATTATGGTGGACCATTTAAACAGCTGGGAGAGCGAAGATTCGAGGTTTTTCACTAGTTTGCGCATTACAGCGGCCGCTTGTAAGAAAATTCGAAATATTATTGGACCATTAGATCCGCAATGAACGTTATAATTTGGCATAATCATACTTCAAATTTCATTGTACGATTTTCGGAAGTACATATGACTTTGGGGAGCGAGAGGGGCGGGTGCAAAACATTTCGTCACCCTGTACATATTTAATTTATAATACATTCTAACTCACCGAGAATCAACTAGCAAAAGTCCAGTCGGTTGGTGTGTCCGTCGGTCAGGAAATTCCGCGGACAGCGGAGAGCAAAATTAAGATTTTACTTACTTATGTCGAACAGGACAGGTCGAAGTCTTCGATATCTTCTGTTAAGTAGGAATAGCAAAAAAAAAATATTAATTAAGATCATTGATCATTGTGGTAAGTACAAAGTAACTAAATGTTGTCACCTGTCAGTTTGTGTAAGTGTAAAAAGTTTACGGTATACTTAAAGATACAGAGCTGAGCTCAATAAATGTACTTAAATATACCTTGAAACAGGTTTAATTAACACAAAACAACCAGTTAAACTAATAAGCACTAACCTTTGATTTTAATCCTGATGACTGATGGATGAGAAACCGACGATGGATCACAATAACTAGATGTTAAAATAGGCTGTCGTTGATTCGCTGCCTAGATTTTCCCGCGCCGCGGTTCATCGAGCTCGGGCATCCCTCTTGTGCTGCCTGCTGCGTTTTCCTTGCACATGGAGCAGAAGTAATAAAGCAGCAGAACCTGAACGTCTTGTAATCGTAAATCGTAACTCGTAATACCCATGCGATATGCACACCAAAATCCGATCGACATTGAATTTACGTTACGCAACTAGCAATTAATGTCCAGGTTTAAGATAGTATAAAAATTTTGTTCAACCTTTCATAATAAACCCTTGATTCACAGGGTTGATTATTATTTTATAATATTCTTGTAAAGCTAGCTAGGCCAAAGCCCGGAGTTGGAAACGATGTGCCTCAGTTTTCATGACTCATCAGTCAGCATAACAGTATTCAATGTTCAACTGCATACAAATGAAATACATACTTTTTATAAAATCAGCTACTTTTTTGTACGTTCAGAAAATCAATGGAAACCTTTTTCCAGTCCAGAACAAATGCTTCGTTTCAGAAAACTATGCCGGGATCTGTTGGGTTTCGGCAAAGTGCTTTGGATTTAAGATTTTATTAATTGAAGTAATAGTTACTAAAGCACAACAGGTTAACCTAACATCCGTGCAAATCCCGATTTATTTTTTAAACGACATATTCGATGTTTAATTAGGTAGATATTTTTGTGGGCACGTAAATACTTGCCAAATCAATGCTGTCTTTGTATCAATTTCACGTTCTAGCTTATATTGTGTGAATAAATGAAAAACGACATATCATTACTGATCAACAGAAGAACAAGCGTCCAGCAGAAGAACAATTTTAAATAGAAATTAACTTGACCTGAACCTGACCACCGCTCCTCTCTCGAGCCGTCATGTAGATCGGATTCTGATCTAACTCTCGGTTTACATCAAAGACACATTTTGCAGTGTCAAAAATAAATTAAACCCATTTTTTAAATTGTTAAGTTTTTTCTTCGATGTTCGATGGAATAAATCAGCTTTATTTAACAGAATAAAATAATCGAATAAATTAAATTGAACTATATGAAAAGGTCACGAACGAATAAAATATTGATGTTACGTGTCGTGTCTCCACGTCACAGGTTAACTTACAAGTTTCGTATGGTGAATTGACTGACTAGAGCTGGATTCAATATTCAGTTATCCTACTTTTATCGGGGATAAAACGAATTACAATCGAAACGTTTGAAATAGTTTAGGAAGTAGAATATTAGATCTAACAATGCTTACTAGTAAAATTTCGCTGTGTTGATATCATTTACAAAAACAATATTTTTTCATATTATAATCCGTAACGCATCGGCTCTGTGTCCCATACAAATTAATACGGCTTATATCTCCTGCAATTTTCCATTCATCGAACTGTCCACTTTGAGATTTCAAAGTAGCCTCAAACGTTGCATTTCCCGGAACAGTGGTCAACGTTATTGTGAATTTAACCCCCGAAGTATTTTTCATTTTGCTCTGTGACGGCATCATCTGCTGTACACTTTTCACTTCTTGAAGTTCTAACACTGAACATTGCGGAAAATCAACAATCATTTTATTCAATTCGTCTACAACAAACACAGCCGCTTTTTTAATCCATAATTCTTTAATTGAAACAGCCACCATATCGTGACAGACACAAAAATGTTCACTTATTCCAGCCGCTTCACAGTCTCGGCTTAGCGGGATTGGGATAAAGAGGCTAATGCCCCTCGGAATAACTGTGTTTTCAGACTTCATTAAACCCCGAAGTTTCAGGTGACGTCCCCGTATTGCGCCATCTTCAATACTTTCCAAGTTCATCAAATCCAAGAGTGTTTCATGGAGATCAAATGGCGTCGTGAGCCGATTTCGGTTGAGCTTTACATTACTCACTGCAGATCTGTATTTCTCAGAGAACCATTTCGGAAAGCTGAAGTAGAGGAATGGCATCCTGGATTCCACTTTCCCTTGGTATGTTTCTAAAATTGACCCATACGGAGAACCATGGTCGCTCATCATGACCAGAATAGTATTTTCTAAGTAACCTCCATCTTTCATCCATTGGAGTGTATCCTGAATCGGTACATCTCCAAGGGCCGCATTGTTCAGGTCATCGTGAAATAGTGATGTTGCCCATGTAAATTGAAAATATTTCTTGTCCTTGCCCATTGAGATGGCCATTTTCATGATGTTTTCGAGTAATGTTAGAAATGCCGGTCTAGGTCCATAACATAGTTTTGCATTAAGACGCTTGGAGTGGCCCATATTAGCTTCCAATGGGAACGTGAGTGTTCTTAGGTAATAATCCGTGGGCTGTTCTAGGAAGCCATATTTCATGTAATGAAATATTCCCATCCACGGAGCGTCCTCTGCAAATGAAGTTCTGTATCCTTTCGCTGAATAATCTTTCCATATAAAGGGACAATCGTCGAACGGTTGAGTTTTGGAGCCATTCCAACAAAATGATTTGAGTTCATCTACTGTTTGTCCCATAAGGGCAGCGGCCATATTTGGAAACGTATTGTCCCCAACTTTGGTGTATCCATCCATTCCTATTGCAGATAACTCATTTGTTAAGTATTTATAAGTTTTTGGCATTTTTCGAACAAAGTTCATATGAGCCACAGCGTCAAGACCAAGTATGACTATATTTAATTTTTCGATATTTTCTTCAACCGATGATACTTGGGTTTTATCAATCTCTTGAATTCGTTCCTCAAGTTCCGCCTTTATTGGGACGGTATTGAACATGTCTACTAGTTTGTAATGCTTCTTCTTAATCGGGCCACCGTCTAAAATCACAGGAGTCTCCAAACAATAAACTTCTATAAATTCATGCTCGGCTGGAATTTGCATTTTCGGAGACTCAATTTCATTGCACCATTTGGATTCTCTGTGTGAAGAAATTAAAAGTCAGTGAGTTGCCTTGAAAGTAGTACAATTATAATTATAGGCGCTGTTTTCTGTTTCTTAGATTTGACTTTTCCACAGCGTTGCTAGAAGTAGCTGCATAAATACCTAATCTAGCCGAAATTAATTGTTTCATTTGTGAGGAAATTCAACGAAGAACGCGGAAAGCGTTGCTCAATAGATCCGTCGCACAAGAACATCCCCTCTTTTGATTTCCTACTTGTTAAATTGTATTACCATTTTTACCATACATCCGGGAAACCAGTTCATCTAGCATTTTTGCAGTACCACAGTGATAATAATCTCATGAGTACCAACTCCAATGATTCTCACAAATATTTAACAAAATCAATTCTTACGTGACTTCATAGTCATCTATTCTTGAATAGTTTTTGTAACAACAGCTTTCAAATCCAAAAGCCTTCAAATCTTCCAACAAGATTAAATTGGAATTGATGTCCATTCTGAAGAGCAAATCAAAATTCTCTAGTTTTGGATCCTCCTTTCGCTTAGATTTCTTTGGCGTTTCCGGAACCCGACAGTTAAGAGGGGTCGGAGGTTTCATAAACTTCGCTATTGACTTATCAAATGGGTCGAGTACTGGTAAATGACAGGTGAGTTCTTCGGATACTGAAATACGTACAGTATATATGCATTCGACACCATAGAGTAATGCTATTATTATAAAACTTATCTGATTCTATGTTTATCAAAGATTTACGATTTTGTGAATGAATGCACCAGAAATAACGTGAAATCCCGCTATTGCATAAAAGTTAAATATAACTCTACGACGGGGAACTATATAAAACATGATGATTAGCTTAAAAAGCACAAACAGAAAATCGGAAGATACAAATATTCTTGCTAAAGTATATTACCGTTTGGAACATCATCCAGGGTGGTACCTGGAAGGTTGTAATTAAATTCGTTGTCTGTATTCCCAATTAGATTATTTGGAATTGGAACAGGTATCGTAGAGTATTCTTGACCAGATCCTTGTTGAAGTTGAAATAAATATAATTCGTAAACGTAGCACATATATAGAACCGAGGATAAGGAGACTGAATACAAGGCGACAATTAATTTTCTTCTGCACGGACTACTTCGGGTCCTGTCCAGAAGTTCATAACTCGGCTCATCCCCATACACCGACAAAATTATTTGTTTCTCCACGGCGTTGTAGTATTTAACCATTTCAATTAAATATTTCGGGTTTGTACGCTAAATGCACTCAGGTACGAAACTAATACTTAACATTAATAACAGTTGAAACTCTAAATTATTTATAAGGGTGTCGCACCGAATTCACCCTACGTAATAAGTAATAAAGTTATGCAGCTAACCCATGCGGTTCCGGAATTATTTTCATAGATGCAATAAATGGGTAAGCACAATCTTAATATAGAACCACTTAATAGTTACAGGTGGTGATTCGTGATTCCAGCGTATACCGAGAATTATGGTTACATGGTGGCTATATCTTTTTAGAGTTTTATTTATGTAATGTTCTGGTTTTAAGTGATTAGCTTCCTACTTGACTCTCGCTATCAGTATTTATTTAAGTGCTGTCGAGCAATTCCAATCTGGGTAAAGTGTTCGGCTCTCTTATCGGTTTGGTAATAAAAGATTTCACGGAAACTGTCAACTGGCAACTAACCACGTCCGTCCAAAGGTATATGCCAGATTTATCATAATCATTTAAATCAGGACTTGTGGAAATGGTACCTGCCAAAAGATATTAATTTTTCTGTAAATAGATATGCAAAAATATGTCAAGGATGTCGGAATGTCGAACAATACTTATAGTTTAGTCAATCTCGGTTCCATTCCCATTCCATCGTTTATCGTTTCCTTTTTACAGATCGCATATTATTATCTAACCTCTTATTATTATATGGGAAATACCAATTGAATCGCATGTAGCATGCGCTGTCGATTGAAAACAGGACCTTCAGATAGCATGCATCTGTCAGGAATAGTTACACAAATACACAAATGAAATTATATTAGCTAATTTTATGTAGCTAATTTTTTATGTATGAGCTTCCAGTTCGGACGTTTTGTATACCTATTAACAAACAGAGATACATTACAAAGGTTATTCTTTTGCGGATTGGCTTAGCATTGACCATATGAAGGCTTAAGGTGACAGAATCACACAGGACTCTTTCATCAATTTTTTTATATTTTATAGGGAGGCTTTAACAAGACGATCGAGGGAACAACGGGTTTTCGTCGACGACTTAGGTTCACCGGTTGCCGGTAGATGTTTGATTTGCTTGTATGTAATAATTTCAACTTCAATGGGAAAAGAACATAACTGTATATGTATATGTCAGGAGCGAGTTTCCTCGGCTACTTGGGCCACTTAATTTGGGCCTGGAGTAGGCTCTCCAAT